>JAWWEU010000034.1:15631940-15696361 GCA_035583155.1 Acropternis orthonyx | reverse complement strand
TGGACACTCCCAGGGCTGGGGCAGCCACAGCTTCTCTGGGCACCCTGTGCCAGGGCCTGCCCACCCTCCCAGGGATGGATTTCTTCCCAATATGTAATGTAAACCTCCTCTCTTTCAGTTTAAAGCCATTTGCCTTTGTCCAGAGTTTCAGGGGGGACAGAGGCAGGGTCACACACCGTGTCCCACTTTGGACCCTACACACAGGAAAAACCCCAGCAGGGATCTGTTCCACGGATCTGTGCCTTGCTGGGCAGTTAATGAACAGCCACCCAGCTGTTGTGCAAGAGTTGATTCAGTTATTTATTCAAACAGGTGCATTAAATCACTGAACACTTTTCTCCTAACCCTGGACCAGCTCCTGTGTCCTTCTCCATCCTGCAAAGCAGCACCTGCTGTCTGCACAGGCTTTAAAATGTGCAAAAGGGGAGAAACTGGGTGAGCTCTCAGAGGTGGAAAATCTAAGCAGAGCCTCATCCACACCTACAGCTCCACCTTTACAAGAACTATTGCTTGGGACACTGACACAAGCTTTCCCTTCTGCTGTAACAAAAGTTCAGGTGCTTGACGGGCAAAAAAAGAAGCTCTTCTTTTTCATGTCAGTTCTCAAAAGAAGTACAGTCTCTCTTCCTGGGGCATTTTGATAATAAACCCTTCTCTGCTCTCCCAGGGAAGTGCCACTGGTTCCATTTCTCAGCCCACATTTCCAAAGTGACTTAAATTCAATCCCTTTCCCTTTTTTTCTACTTACTGATATTTTGGTGAAGATGTAGATGAACAAGTAGAGAACTGCCAGGAACACCTGAATTCTTTTGCCCCCAAAACGTTTCCGCAAGTACTCTGGCATGGTGGTGACCTGTGGAGAGACACAGCTCAGGGCAGGCGGGACATGCCAAGGGCTCACCTGTGGAGCTGTGTGGGTGTAGAAGACCAGAAGGGCCCTGAGAGTTGCCCTGGGTGGGTATTTGGCTCTCAGCTGCTGACGGCACAAGGCTCACAGTAAACCACCATACAGGAGTCTCCATCCATCTCCTCGGGAGATGGAGCAACTCTACTCACTACCAGGGGTTCCAGGGCAGCCTGACCCCCCAGACCTGCCGTGCTGGTCCCAGGGAGCAGCTCTGCTCCCCCTTAGCCTGGACACGGGAGCAGCCACCGGAGCAGCAGAGCCCCACCGCTCAGTCCAGGAGCAGCACGGGTGCGGCAGGGCAGGGCTCAGCCCCCGAGGCACACACGAGGTGCAGATAACACAGCTGGTGTAAATAACACAGGTGCTGTCAATCACAACAGAGGGACACAGCACCCCCCTACCTACCCCCGAGGCGATGTAGATGGGCAGGAACAGCCAGGCCAGCACCAGGACACAGAACATCCCCTGCAAACAAAGGAAAAGGAAGGTCCGGGAAGCTGGTCCAGGCTCCCATCAGGCGGATCAGCAGGGACACGGGCACTCCTCTCCTCTGCAGTGGTGACTTCAGGCTCAGGTAGCGGGGTCTGGAGTGTCAGAGCTGTGCCCTTCTGCCCCGTCCAGCACAGGGAGGGCTCTGCAGCCGCCCTGCCACACTCACATTCCACTCATAGGCTGTTGCAGCAATTCCTGAGGCAGCTCCCGACCCCGCCAGGCCGATGAAGTGGCCACTTCCAACGTTGCTGGCAAAGAGGGATGCGCCCACCTGGAGAAACACAGCAAATCAGATCTGGTCCTGGCACAGGGCATTGTTCTCAGCCTGGTGAGAGCACAGTGATGCTGTTCCCCATGGGGGACATGAAATCCTTGTCACCCTCTGCCACCTTCTTTTTTTGCCTACAGGTTCAGTGGCTCTGGCACCTCTGTCCAGCTTCTTTCACCTTTCACTGCCTGTTTGTGGGCATGTTTAGGACCATCCTGCTTCCAAAACAGCAGGTAATCTCTTGTGGGAGAGCAGAGCAGAAGGTGGAGGGAACAGGCAGAAGTGTCAGGTTCTGGTATCAGCACATCCTGAGGGACCAACACAGCCCAGCCCACATGAGACACCCCAGCAAGCAGGCTGGCCCATCACAGAGCTGTGTGCCTGATGGGAACCCCACAGTTAATTCTGGAAATCTCCAGAAGCAGCCAGGCCTTGCGAGGCACCGGGCTGGTCCTCACCCTGCATCAGTTCCACTTCCCCAGTCTCAAACGTGAGGGGGGAAAAAAAAAACCCAGTATGTAACTGGGTCTTTGCAAAACATGAGAGTAATGTTTATGTATTTATTCCTGTCTGGAGAAATAAGCTCTACTTGGGCAGAGGCGCCTGTCAGTGTGGCTCAGCCCAGGGGCACAGGCAGGGTGACCACACAGATACTCACAGGCCACCAGACCATCTGTCCTCCGGCCAGGAAATAGCCTTTGACGGTGCTGCGCTGCGTCTTCCACATGGACTGGGGAAGCAGAAAAGAGGAACACGGGCTCAGTGGCTGCTCAGGGCATCACCCAGAGAGTTCCCCAGTGGGAGACTCTGAACTGTCATCAGAGGGAGTGATGGGTTTCCTGAAGGACAGTTGCTGCTGGGAAATCCTGGGGGAGGAAGGACGGGACCAACCACTGCCCTGAGCCACGTGCAAAGTTTTCCATCTTTCAGCATCCTGATTGAATGTTTTCTGTGATAAGCAAACTAAATCGCTCCAGATCTGAAAGGAAAGCAAATAATATTGGACAAGAACTGTGGAATCCACAGGTATTAGGCACAGCCAGGAGGAATGCTTGGTATGGCACGTATGACCCATGGACTCCTCTTCCTCAGACAGATTCATGCAACACCCTGAGAGTTGTGCACCACGTGTGAAGGGAGCAGCTATTCATCTCTGCCTCCTGACAGCCAGGTCGTGCTCTTGTTGCTACAAAATCCACGCCAAAGGATGTCCTTCTGCCACAATTATATAGAGACAGTGTTTTTAGTTTATGGAATGTGCTGTTGGGACCCCTGTGTTCAAGCACAGATGATTTATAGGACAGCAGTTCCTTCCTGGATGAACAAAACATTATTATTAGCAATACTCTGTCCTCAGACAGCGTCTTCCTCACAAGGGTTCTCAAAGCCTTGGCGAACACAGAGCTGAACAGCTCCCCAGTGGAGAAGTAAGGGCACTTCCCCAGGCTGACGTGAGGAGAAGGACCTGTAAACTCCCTCTTTACCCTTGTTCACTTGAATCCAGTGAAGTGCACCCTGATTCCAGCCAAAGTGAAACAATTTGAGGCCAAGCCAGCCATATTTTCAGCACAACAAGGCACACAGGAACCTTTTAACAATGTTTGCTTACCCACAGCCCAACTGCGAGGACGAAGAGGAAGTACAGCACGAGGACGGCGATGTCGACGGGCTCCAGTGTCTGCTGGGGAAACGCGTCCCAGGAGGGGGTCACAGAGGCGGGGGGGATGCTGGTGGGCTCCATGGCTTCCTGGGCAGGCCGAGCACTCCTGGGTCCTGATGCATAAATCTGTTAAAGAGCAGGTGACATAGTTAGACGAGGATGTGGCAGCCCTGGGAAGTGGTGAGTGTTCCCTGAGGAGTTCAGGGTTCTCGGCTCTGGCTCCAGCTGCTCATGCTGGAGCTGTGGGGAAGGATCTTGTCTCTGCCATTTGCCTTCAGCCATGACTCCTTCTCTGTGATGTGGAGATGCTGCCAGTGAGCAGGACAGCATGGCTTGGTAGGATTTCTTATGCAGTTCTCTAACTGATGAGAAACAGGTGCATTAGAGAAGGTGCAAATAGCTGAAATATGTGGAGGAAAGGAGTGGGATGTGGCAGAGCTGGTGGTGACAGCCCGAGGGTCCCACTGCTGCAGGGCTGGCCTCAGCGAAAAGCTGCTGCCAGAACTGTGCCCCTGATGAGCCATTGGGATGTGAAGGCACATGAACTGCTCCAGCAGTGCTGGCATTTCCCTCCTTTGTCATGGCAAGAGCTCGAGCCCCCGGGGCAGATTTCTTCTCCAGAAATGCCTGATGAGGAGATGTGGCACCACTGTGGAACCCTTGGAAGGGCTCCCTGGAACCTCCAGAGCATCCACGGCGCCAGGACACTGCTCTTGGCAGGAAAGGCAGGATAAAATGCAGACAAGGAAGTTGATCAGGTGTTTGAATTGATGCAGTTCCTCCTCCCCTCAGCTCGGCTCAGAGCAGCAGGACAGGAGGCACATGGCAGCCAGGGCCACCTCAGACAGCCCCTGCCTTGGCAGTGGCCATGGTCAGTCCCCAGAGACCCCTCAGTGCCGCACAGAGCAGGTTTGAGATTGTTCCTCTTACCCCGCTGAGCCAAGGAGATGGTTCCTCCAAAGAGGAGCAGAGCCAGCACTCACCAGCCCTGCTGCTGCCTTGCACCAGCCCAGCCCCAGCTCCAGTGCTGGTGTCACCAGGACGGCTGTGCTGGGTGTCCTGTGGTCCCTGTCCCTGCCCTGCGCAGCTGGCCGGGTCCTCAGGCCACTCTTACACTTGTAAGGGGACACTTATAAGCTCCCTCCTGGCAAAAAGCTGAAGAAGGTGGGGCAAGGGATGGCCTGCAGCAGCCTGAGGCGCCTGCATGGGCGGTGGGACGAGCGGTCCAACAAGTTCTTCCTCTGAACTCCGGCGAGCAGCAGAGCCTGGACCAGCACAGCTGCCTGTCCCACGGCCACGCGTGTCACAGCTGCCCCTTTGAGCTGCAGCCAGACCTGCCCCCAGACCACGGGTGGCCCGAGGACTTGCCCTGAGCGTGGCTGGCTGTGCTCCTGCTCCTGCCTGGGGGTGAACCCAGCAGAGGGGGACTGAGCGGAGGTGCTGGCAGTGCTCAGGAGGGCCAGCCCTGCCCTGTGTCTCCTCTACACCCCATCCTGCAGCCTGGGCTATGCCCGGAGCAAGAACCCCTGGGGCTCCTCCGTTTACCAAAGGTCAGGCAATAAATAAGGGGGTTTCTGGGGGCAGGTGCAGCCCATCACACATTTCCTGCAGCCGGGGGTTGTATCCTGAGCCATCAGCAGCCTCCAGCAGAGGAACTGGAGCTGGTAGAGAGCCATGTTCTGATAGAAAGCTGTGTTCTGGTCAGGAGACATGATCTGGTGAAGAGCAGCAGTGGCAGGACTAGGCTGGGTCCGAGGACTTGGCAGAGACTTTTCTGTGCCTTATAAACCCCTTGGATCCCACTGAATTCCTTGGGAGCTTCTGCCTGGCAAGGATGCAGGGCACTGATGACCAGATCAGTGCTATCTTACCTCTTTAAGAGCCAATGTGTCTTGGCTGCTGCCGAGTTTTTACTGGCACACTTAACCTCTTACTAGGAAAAGAAAAACAGGGTTTGGTATGTCAGCCTGGGGAAGCTGCTAAACCCAGTCTGACACCTCCGACTTTCCCTCTGATACTGCTGTTCCAGGGGGTCACAGAATCATGGAAAGGACCCACAAGGGTCATCCAAGTCCAGCTCCAGGTTGCACCAGAGGGGTAGCCAGTGCTCGGTCACCCCCGGGATGCCGCCGCACGGGCTGTGTCTGTCCCACAGTTGTGTCTGTCCCTCCGAAAGGTGTGCGGAGCAGGACAGAGCTCTGCAGGCACCTGTCGTGCCTGTCAGGAAACACGGAAAGGCGGCATGCGCTCCAGGGGAGATTCCCAGAGCCGAGCACAGGTGCCTGTCAAACTCCTCCTGCACTCCCGAGCCAGCACGGGGGCTGGCGGTAGGAAAACAGCAGAGGTGGCTGCTCTGCTTCCAGATCCCAACTCTGCCACGGCCCAGTGGAAATTTTGCCCGTGTTGTGAATTCAGCTCACAGCCCGGTCTCCCTCGGTGCCTGGCACAGGCGGCGGCGCTTTCCTCGCCAGAGATTGTGAGGAAGGAACATCCGTGGCATTGAAATGAAGCCGCTGAAGCTGCCCTTTATCAACGGTGCCGGGGGGACGCGGCCCACGTGGCTCTCGAGGAACCCGTCGGCACCGCATGGCTCTAAATGCCTCCTCCACGGAATCCTTAGAGCATTCCCAGGTCCATCCACCTCCTACACACAGCACAGCTCACACGGGCCGAGAGCAGCCCAGCACCAGCCCCGAACCCAACCGGAGCTCCCCGACTCGAGGTAGAAGCCGAAAGGAAACTTACTGTGCTCAGCTGGGTCTTATTCTGCTCCCCGCGCCGGGCACCACCAAGGCTCTGCCAACTGACAGGCAGCTTAAATATTGCCAGAGAATCGGGGTTTGCCAGCGGAGCTGTTAACAGGGTCACAAGGAATGAGAAGGAATATTTATAGTCAAAGTTAAACTAATTGACCGAAGTTACTCTTTTGGTCTCCCGTGGCTCTGGTGAGAAGTGTATTATTTTCACTATCAGGGCTCCCGGGTCAAACTCCACGGAGTGCCATTCTCTTAAGCAATCTGTGCAGCTACAGAAGGGACACAGAACAATAAAAAATCCGTGCTGATGTCCTCTGGAGCTGACAGCCCGTGGCACAGGGAGGAGCTGACAGCTAGTCCTGTCTCTGTGTTTATGCCTGAGCCTTACAAAGAGCAGGATCATCTGGGCTGGGATTTGCAACACATTGCTGAGGCTGTAGGTTAATTCTAGAACTGAGTCCCGCTGTGGGACCAGGCTGGATGTTTGTCTTCAGCATCATCTGTCTGAAAACCCTGATAAACCATTAGGGCCAAACCACACAGAGAGTGGATGATGAAGAGGGACCTCACAGCACACTGAGAGACCATGGCAGGAGCAGCTCATAAATCCCTGGAATTGGGGTGCATGGAGGTCTGGGCAGCACTACTGAGAAGCCCCTTGCTAGGCAGATAACCCATGAGTTGGGAGGGCAGATGGAGTATGGGCACTGTCCTCACACATCCTAATCCGTGTCCCAGCGGTGGAGTTATCAAACAGAATTTTACTGTAGGTGACCCTCTAAGGGCATATTTTAACCTGACAGTATCTGTATTTTATCTCATTTCCCACTCACCGATCTGATTAACATAACATGGTCTTCGAATCTTGCAATTGGAAATGCTTTAGTTTGACCTGCTACAATTTGGAAACCCCAGATTTTCCTAAACCACGTTAGAACAAAGTGGATCCTCAAGGGCTGCAAATACAGCACCCGGGTGCCTCGTGCTGCCTGCCAGTCCGTGCCACTCTGCAGCTCTGACAGCCTGAAGCTGAGATCTCTGCTTGTCTCTCTGGCATTTTTCACGGCACCTGGAAAATAATTAGAGGTTGTGGCCATTCAAACCATTACGCAGATTCTTAGAGGGAGGGTTTGTACGTGGTTCCACTTTTCCCCAGAGGTGCCAGGCTGGAATCCCAGCTATGATCCTGCTTTCACCATCACTTACTCCAGCTTATAATTTCCTCTTTGAGGTCTTTTTCTCCCCAGTTCTTGAGGGGAAGGGTGAAAAGCCTGAAATAATGCAACGTTTGGGATGTAACCTAGGATTTTCAGGGTCACTGTTTCCCAGACTGTGTCAGAGGATAGTGGAGCCGGAGCAGACACTGCTGCGTTCCCTGCACTGCCCCCAGCTGCTGCCCAAGCTGTTATTTCCTTTCCAAGGACGGGCTTTCCTGTGAGGATGATCCTGTGATCAGGGCTGACGCAGGAATTCTGTTCAGGCTGGGCTGAGGCTCCAAGGAGAGCTCCGGGGAGGAATTACCTCACGTCTGCAGTTACCAAAGCCCAGCAAAGCGGGGACATGCAGGGAATGATGGACTGTTGTGCTGTGTGGGACGCGGTGCGATGGAGGCTCTGGGACATCACTCCTGTGGTGGCTCGGGGGCTCAGCCCGGGCGGTGGGAGGTGTGACAGCCACGCTGGGCAGCTCGGGGTCCTGGGGCTGCAGCAGAGCCAGGGGGGATCAGCCAGGAGGGATGAGGAAACACCAGGAGGGATCTGAGCACTTCAAACACAATCAAAGGATGGTTCAGGTTGGAAGGGCCCACTGGAGGTCACCTACTCCAACCTCCCTGCTCCCCTGGAGCACGTCACTCAGGACGGTGTGCAGGTGGGAAGGAGATGCACGTGCTCAGCAAGGGATATTTTGGATAACTCTGCAGGGAGCCGTGTTCCAGCCTCTGGGGAACACCCAGGGATCAAGCAGGCTGCTGTAAACCAGTTAAACTACAACTAGGACATCTGATACGGAGGTGGTCCCTATCTATCTGCTATTACTGTCAAGGGAGATAAATTGCTCCTGAGACATAACCTCAGCCAAGAATTCCTTTTCCTAGGGAAACAATTGACTGGCTCATATGCTCTCTGAATGTTTTCTTCTGAAGGCTGGAGGAAAAAATCCATACTATTTTGAGAATTTGCTGCTCATATTGATTGATAGCCTGGATGCTGTGGCACAGGCAGGTCCTTTAGGCAGTGACTCTCCCCACACCAGCCCCAGCCCAGCCAGGTGAGACCCTGTGTCTCTCTCCTGCAGGGGTAAAGGGCCAATATTAACAAGTGCAGTTGCAGAAGTGCCAGATGCAGAATTCCTCACACCATCACGGCAGCAGTTTTGGACAGAAGACAGGGGCCCATCAGTCAGGAGGCAGAAGGCAGTAGCTTTATTTTAGGAATAGCACGTAGGCATTGGGTAAAGACTGAACTGTGAATATACAGAGTCCCGTTATCAAATCATCTCACCAGAAGTTCTGGTTCTTTGAAAATATTCACATAAAAATACCAAAGGGATTAGGGTTCTAACTATCTCAGAAAGTTACAACATGTAGCAAAATCTATGTACAGCATTTTCTGTCATGACAGTTTCAAAAGAACTTCTGGTGGTTTAAACAATGAATGCATTTAAAAAAAAAAAAAAAAAAGAAAGAAAGAAAAAAATCAATGGAATGCAGTGTGCAACATCCAAGAAGGGAAAGTGGAGCAGAGGGAGTGTGGCCTTGTCACCACCGTGGGGACAGGGACAGGGATGGGCCTCTGGGAACACAAGGCTACACACTACCTGGCACTTAAAGCTGTATAAACGGAGAACACTTGTGAAAATATACTTCACTTTCTACAGCAGGGTTTAAAAAAATACCAAAACCCAGAGATTTGATGGTTGTAAGGTCTCCCCTAAGTAATGCACCGGTTGGTGGTTTTGTCCTTGAGCGGAGGCTGCAGGACGAGCCCTTGCTCTGGCAATGGGTGGGAGGGTTCCCTACACTGCAGGCTGCTGGGGCACTTCCATGGGGCGGGCTGTGGGAGCGGGACACGTTTGGAAGGCAATGGATGTGTTTTGCACAGAGTAATGTCCACAACAGCAACGCACTGTGGGCCTGCTGCCCAAAGCCCTCGGGGCACCGTGTCACCCCCGGCGCAGGCACTGGCCGTGGGATGCTGCTCCCCCTCTGTCCCAGGGGACAGCACAGGGGAATTCAGGGACAATTAGACCTTGGTGAAAGACAGACATGAGAGATGGATGTGCACACTGAGAGATGGACGTGCACACTTCTGGAGTTCCCTGGGATATTCACCATGAACACTAAAGGGGCTCAGGACTCCAGCCTGGAAGTGACTGGAGGGTAGGGGATGCATTTCTTGCTGTCTCTGCTGTGCCTTGGAGAGGCATTTGGGGCTGCAGAGGACTCCCACTCATTTTTAGGCTACCAAGGGTTCTGTGCTTTCCAAGGAGGCACCAAAATGCTCAGGGATTTCTGGCTGCTGGCAGGTTCCAATACCTCTCATGCTGATGGTGTTAAACTCCTGAGACGGGTTCAAGATCCATCGGCCTCTGGCACAGCTTTAAGCAAAGCTGATGGGCAGGATGAAGCTGGATAGGATTAGACCAGATCCACTTTTTGGACCACGTGGACACGTTAGAAGGGGTCTACAAGGTCCTATTGCTTTCCATTACCACTGGCTGGCACTGGCAGGGGATTAAAGCCTCCAGGCCACCTCCAGTGATCTCTGCTCACTGTTACAGTCTGTTCAGGTGGAGCTCCAGCCCCACGTGCTCTGCTCCAGGGCAGGAGAGATTGGAGAGGAAGCGGAGAGGACATCAGTATTGTTCCTCAGGGTCCCAGAGGAGCAGGCACTGGTGGAATCTCTCCTCCTCATTCCTCAACACCTTGTTCCCTGCCTGACCTGCTCTGCCTTCCCAGGATTCTGTGGCTGGGCTTTAACCCCAGCTCTGAGGCTGGTGGGGTGAGCGGTGCCTGCCTGGGAAGAGCCCCCCATACTCAGGCTGTGGCCATGAGGATGTGGGGAAAGCCCCTTGTTCTGGGAACTCAAGAGAGTGGGGTTTTACATGATGGGTCCAAAATCCTTGACGTCGTAATCCACTGGAATTGGAGGGTGCTAAGAAAGCTGTCGTCAAGTGTTTACCTTCGTGTCCCTGTGCCTCACCCTCACATCCTCCACTGTCACCTGTGGTGCCTTCTCAGTGTCCACCTGCCCCGTCCCCTCTGTCCGTGGCTCTGCTGGGTGGTAGCAGGTGGCAGCAGCGTATTTACAACCAAACTCGACAGGAGCAAATTGCACTTTGTTGGCAATAAATTGTTGGGGCTCAGGTCACCGCAGGCCCCTCACCAGGCGAGGGGGGAGGTCATCCTGGGGCTGCGCTGGCTCTCGCCCACCTGCACGTCACTGAGAGCCCGCTGTGGGGAGAGAGAGAGGGACTCTGTGGGGCATGGCCGGTGCTGTGGGCAGGGAGGAGGTTTCAGGGTACCCAGGTTGCCCAGGGAAGCTGTGGCTGCCCCATCCCTGGAAGTGTCCAAGGCCAGGTTGGACGGGGCTTGGAGCAACCTGGGCTGGTGGGAGATGTCCCTGCCCATGGCAGGGGGTGGCACTGATTGGACTTTAAGGTCTCTTTCAATCCAAACCATTTTGGGATTCTATGAACCACTGTTACCCTCCCTGGGGCTGGTGCTTAGACCACCAGCCCTCCCTCAGCCTCCCACCCCTGCCAGCCAACTTTATCAGTGTTACAAAAATGGCCCCTTGCAGACACTCGGGTACAGGTGCTCACAAACCCCCATCTATTCCTGCTGCTCACACACAGGTAAAACATCTCACTGAGACTTCACTGGGAACCCCATGCTGGCTTTGAAAGGTTCAACTCACCTCAAACTTGCTCATGAATTCTGCAAAAATGCCAAAGAAAGCTTCAGAAGTTGTCATTTTTGAGTCTTCCCCAAAGAAGGACAACACCTTGCTGAATTCTTCCATGGCCTTGTGCTGCAGGTCGTCCAGGGACCGCATGGCAGGCTGGGCGCTCTCCAGGAAGGACTGAGGGAATTGGCTTAAGGACAAACAGCCATTCCATGGGTCTGGTACGGATCAGGATCACTTATCACCCTCTTATCAAATGGCTGGGTTCCAGCTGAAGTGTCATCACAGACCTGCTGCACACGCACGTGCAGAGGTGTTGGCACACTCGGCTGTCCCTGACAGTGCTTATCTGAGGGACAGACAGCCCAGCACATTCCCTGGCCCCGTGGCACTGGGGCTGTGCCACGCAGAGGCAGCTGAGCCCGTGGGCACCACAAAATCTGTTTCCCTGCTGGCTCAGAGTGAGGGAAATTTTCCACAAGTGCTGAGATGGTACCAGACAGAGCTCAGCTGCTTTCCAAGGAGCCACAAAGACATCAGAATGGTTTTCCTGGGGGGCAAGAAGCCACAGTGGTGATCTGCCCCTCTTACGGAAGGATACGGTCATGACAATCGCGAATCTGTCCTCGGCAGTCGCTGGCATGTTGTGACAGGCCTTCTGGATGTCACTGACCGTGGTGTGCAGGTCCTTCAGGTCGGCTGTCAGTGTCCTCTGGTTCACTGCAGGAGAAGACAGGAGTCAGCAGTGTTGGGAGATGTAGGCTGGGTTGACTCCCATGGCAAAGCGAGCACAATGAGTGTGGGCCATCGGTGAGGAGGTCGGGCTGTCTGTCTGCAGGGCTCTGCACAACCTGTCCCTGCTGTCCGGGCAAGGGGGACAACCAGACTGTCCTGATGGGAGCAGCACACTGCCAGCAGCTGGTGGTGCTCAGATCAAGAGATACCAAGAACATCAAAAGGCCCCTGGACCATCCAAGGAAAAGGAACACGTGGGGCTCAGCAGCACAAGGGCAGAGATGGACACACAAGCACTTGGGAGGGGACAGAGGTGACACTGGACAGCAGGACAAGTGGGGATACAGTGGCAGGAGTTTGGGCAGCTGGGAGCCTCCAGTGACAGAAGTGCCATTTAACAGGCCAGATACAAACTCCAGCTGGAAAAGTGACAGGCACTGGCCTTCCTCAAGTGGAAATTCACAGCTCCAGGCCTGAATTTACTCCCAAGGGAATTGCTCACAAGCAGCAGCGGATGGTGTGCAATGAGAAGGCAACTCTTGCTTTGCAGAGATTCATAGCATCGTTTAAATTCACAGAATCATGGAATCATTTAGGTTGGAAAAGTCCTCTAAGATCAACCAGTCCAACCTTTCCCCCAGCACTGCCAAGGCCACCACTAACCCATGTCCCCCAAGCGCCACACTACACAGCTTTTAAATCTATCCAGGGATGGGGACTCCAGCACTGCCCTGTGCAGCTGTGCCAGGGCTGGACAGCCCTTTCTGTGAAGGAATTTTCTCTAATATCCAACCCAAACCTTGAGGCCATTCCCTCCCCTCCTGTCCCTGTTCCCTGGGAGCAGAGCCTGACCCGCCCAGGCTCCCCCTCCTTCAGGGAGTTGCAGAGCCACAAGGTCCCCCCCCTCAGCCTCCTTTTCTCCAGGCTGAGCCCCCCCAGCTTCTCCTGCTGCTCCAGCCCCTTCCCAGCTCCGTTCCCTTCACCAACACCAGTGGGTGGAGAGCAGCTTCAGGATCTGTGTGACTGTTTTCTACTGCAGCCAACAGAGCTGTGCAACCCCCAGTCAACGTGACACAGGGGTGACTGGACTGTGAACCCCCGAGGGTGCTGTACCCTCTGTACCAGGGCCCATGGCAGCAGCAGTAACCAGGATGGAGGGAGCAATGGCCAGGTGGAGAACAAGAGCTCCTGGCACTTCCATCTCCTGTGCCTCCTTTGCACTTACAAGGTACCTCTGAACTTGAGAATCACGTTTTCAAGCCAGAAGGGATGTTCAGACCAGAGGGCAGAGCCTTGTCCAGGCAACTGCCAAGTGTGGACAGGTGGCACCTCCCCTGTCACTAAGCTTGTCCCTTCCTAACCTGTCCTCTCACTCACGACTATTCCTCACTTGCTTTGGCTCCCACCCTGTTCCTGCCAACACTGTGCAGCTCATGGCTGACCCCAGACCAAACCAAGAGGAGACACGGGGCTTGCAGGTGCTTCTCTTCCTTTACCTTTGGCAGCGAGCGGCACTGTCGGAAGATCCTTGGCAAAGCCCAGGAGCTCTGGGAAGTGTTGGCTAAGGGATTTGGCAAGAATGTGCAGGAAGGTGGATTTCCCATCAACGGTCTTGGTCGTGTTCAGCTGCAGCAGAGCAGAACCAGTGAGGAGACGCCCCCGCAGCGGGGGTGGGTCTCCCCACACACTCGGTGTGTCGCTCCCTCGGGGCTCCCCGGCTCACGTGCACGGCAGTGCCCGGCCATGCCATGTGGTTAATGGTTAAATGGCACATTTAATGTTTATACAGCATGCATGCCCAGATCAGTGGTGTGGAGATGCTCCCTCCTGCAGGGCAGGGCTGCCCCCCTGCCCCCCCATGCCTCAGGATTCCCACTACCATCCACACGGAATGAAAACCTCCTTTTCCCACCCCACAGGCACGGGTTCTGACCAGCTTGAGGCAGGTTAGGTTCCCCAACACACTGAAGCATCAGACCCCCACAAGGGTCTCTCTGAAGCCACTCCTATGGGTCAATCCAGCCCCATCCCTGGTTCCCCCTCTGGCAGCTGCTGCACCCAGCTCTGCTGAGCTGGGCACTTGGAGCTCCCAGTGTCAGTGCCTCCTGCCTGTAACGAGCCTGGCTTGCCTTACCTCGGTGAGGAAGTTGATTTTAAAGCCTGTTGTTTTGCTGGTCTTGGGCTGCCCATTGTTCAGGTAGTTTCCCATCGCCAGCACGAACTGCAAAGGGAATGAGGGGCTGCTGACCTCTTGCACCCATATCATCCCATTTCCCAACTCCTGGGACTCTGAATTTCTGTCCACCACCCATTACTGTGCAGACAGCCATTGAACTCCAAGGATTTAAGGAACTGTCAGGGGGTTAGCGGCTAGGAGCCACTAAGGAGATTCATCTCTCATCTGGAAATGTGTTTGGTCACATGGTGACCTCTTTTATCCCACCTGCTTTTTTCAAAGGCAAAACTAAATTAATTAATGAATGACAGTTATTTGGGGCAGCTCATCTCAGGAGGTTCAAGGAGGAGCTGCAGTGGGATTTGTTCTCTCTCTGCCAGGCACAGTCCGTCCCAGGGCCCCAAAATCACCTCCTCAGGGGGATGGGCAGTGTGGGGACCCTGCCCACAGCACAGCAGGCACAAACCCTGGCCATGCACAGGGACCTGCCTGAAGTGCTGCCCCAGTGTGGGGACACACAGCGACCGCTGGGACAGAGCCCACATCCTCCAGCCCCAACACAACCTCGGTGGGCTCTGCTGTGGCCCTGCCTGGCACGTTTCTGGCTCCTGCAGCCCTCCCTGTGCTGCAGATGGGTGTGTGGTCATTGGTGATCTGCCTTCCCACATCCTCCTGAGGCGAGAACCCCCAGAAGCCCAGAGGATGGACACCGGCCTAGTTGGCCCAGGGCTGGAGCTGCACTGCAGCTGCCTGTGGGAGCTCCTGTGGGATGCTGAGCGCCCACCGTGACTGTTACAAGAAGGAAGGACTGCTCTGACCTCCAGGATCTTAGCCAGCTTCTTGCTGCTTTTCAGCTCTAGAGAGGCTTTGCAGATGCACTCATAGCTGGCTTTGATCTCCTCTGTCTTCTCCTGCAGGGTGGTCTTAAAGTGCAGGCTGCGCAGGCGGATCTTGTACTCGGGTACTGACAGCATCTGGGAGCAAAAGGAGCAGAAAGGGACTGTCCCCATCAGCCACAATCCCTCCTATACCGTGCTTTTCCTGGCATGTTGCCCTGCGCTTCCTTAGCACAGGAGACACACTGAGCAGCTGGGCCACTCCGCTGCCACGGGATGGGGAGTTTCACACCAACATCCACAGGTGACCTTGTCAATAGAAAGTAAATCAGATGGTGGTAGCTCTTCAGTTCTAAACCAGCCACCACGGGAGCTGCCAGACCCCTCAGGCATCACTCCGAGCACGTCTCGCCTGTGGCCACAGCGATCAGTGCCATCAGCTCCCCCCACCCCACCCCACGTGTGAGCAGCCCCGTGTCCTGCTGGCAGGGGACACGGCACATGCAGACCCCCCGCGGTCCTGGAGCACGTCCCTGCCCGCAGGTACCTGCAGCACAAACTGGTCGGGCTCGCTCAGCTTGCCGGGGTTCTCCTTGTAGCTCTGGAAGCGCTGGACCTCCTCCCCGTCCGGGGCGTAGAGCAGCAGCTGCTTGATGTGGGAGGGCTCCAGCCGGTCCGTCTCCATCGTCATGAGAATCTGGCGCAGCTCGATGTGTGACAGCTTGAGGTGGGCTATCAGGATGGCTGGGGGCAAGGGAGGCATGTCACTTGGGAGGGGAGAGGACGGGACCCCTGTCCCAGGCTGGCTGTGGCAGGATGGGGCCAGGAGGTGAAGCTCAGTCTCTCCCCCCTGTGAGAGTGGTGGTCTTTTCCGTGTGCCCAATGGGAGAGGAAGGGCTTTCTGCCCCCCACAGCCCTGAAGAGGCTGCATGGGGTCCCCAAGAGTCACTCTGGTCCTGCAGACTTTTCCAGGGCACTGCATCATGTCACATACATCACCTTCACACCAGGGTGGGCTGCTCTGGAAACAACCCCCACTCCCACATTTCCCGCAGCCAGGGGATCAGGGGATGAGGGTCCTGCAGGTCCCACCAAGCACTTCCACCCTCCTTCCTACCCGAAGCACATCCTGGAGAAGCAACACTGCCCCTTCACTGACACACTTCACCCCACAGAGCCATGCAGGGTCTGCCCCTCTCCCTCCCCAGGCCAGTGAGTCACATCCCATCTCCATGCTTTCCCATAAACTTGCCTCCTCCCCCTTAATAGGGCTGAACCCAACTTGGAGGGGCTCTGAGCTGCAGGAAATGTCCATCCCAGCCAAGATGTGCTCATGGGATCATGCCCATGGGATCATGCCCATAAAATTGTGCTCATGGGACTGTGCTCATGCAGCCTCCTTTCCTTTTACCTTTCCAGTTCTCTACATCCCTGGTCCCACCTGGCCTGTTTTGGGAGCTACCTTCGCTGTGGAGTTTACTTACATGTGTTGTAGGCCTTTTTGTGGGACAAAATTTCAACCACGTCTTTCTTTTTAAAGTTTTCAGGCAAGAGAGTTGGCTCTGGAAGAGAAACTGAAAGATTTAATTGTGGGTAAGGACAGGCTCAGCCGGCTCCAGCGGGAATAAAACTGTCCTGAAAACAGTGAAACCATGAATGAAAGAGAGAGCTGATGCTTTGCACACAGCAGTGGCTCCGGAATCCTTGAATTCTGCGATTCAAAGATCTCCTCAATGGAGGACTCAGTTGGGGCTGAAAAAGGTAAAACGAGAGGTGAAACACACAGAAAATCCCAGCTTGCCCAGAAACATCCCAAAAAAGGTGTGCCCTGCGAAGAATCCCATTTCATTCCACCTCCACTGCCAGCTGGGCACCATGTCCCTTGCAGGAGGGCTCAGACATCCCACTGGCATTTACCACCACCCTGCACCTCCAGCCTGGGCCCCCTCTCTGCATTTGTGGCACCCAGAAACTCCAGTGGGTGTGATATCCCAGCTGGTGGGGCTGCAGGAGACCCCAGTTTAAGGGCAATGGGGGATGCACAGGCAGGGAGCTCCAGACCCCCTCACAGCTCTTGGGGGAAATCTACATATTATATATGTAAAAAGAAAACTGCTGTTTGTGATGACTTCTACAGACACAGGAATGTTTCCATGACTTTTTCAGCATTTTCAGAGTTCTCAAGCACCGGAGCTGCAACTGGTGAAACCCTCCAGCAGAGTTTCACTGCCCAATGAAATGTGGAGAGAAAACAGACCACGGCAGCAAAGCCAATTAAGAGAGAGAGTGAAACCATCTCCACCTTAATGATCACCAGCCACAAAATCCTGAGTATGAACAAATTCACACCATATGTGATGTCATGGACCAGGCGTCGCCTTCTTGCCCATGGAGCGCCAGTTCCTCCCAGTTCTTCCCAGCTCCCCAGTCTCTGGCCAGTACCAAGACCTGCTTGGGGGCTCAGGTACTTACTTGTGGGCTTCTGTGTCCCAAAGTGCAGCTCCAGGTCGAGGTATTTGACCATATCACTCAGCTTGTCGTAATCCGAGTCTTCCCCAAGCTGCAGGAGGAGGAAGAGTCAGGAGCTGTGCTGGCACAGGGAACAGCCCAACAGTGCCTGCCTGTGCTGGGCACATTCCCTGTCCTCCACACTAAGCTGTGTCCTCAGAAGAAACCAGGAGAGGGTGGTGGCACTGTCCTGTGACTGGAGACTTGGCCACTGCCATGCAGATTGACTCAACTCCTCAAACAGCTGAAATCCTACAGAGCATCTCTGCCTTCACTTGCTGCTTGGGCACAATACTTTAACTGAAGGATAAAATGGGAGTTCCAGAAACTTCAGGAATTTTTTGCTTACAAAAAAAAAAAAATCGCCAGGAAAAGCATTTTTCTTTCTGGAGTGCCAGGGAGAGGGATCTGCAAGATTTCAAGTGCCTGTTGGACTGGAAGATGATCCGACAACTCCCCTCTCACTGCTCAGGGCATGGGAAACACAGCCTGTCCTGCATATCAGCAGAGACACAGGCTGGGAGTTAAAGCCCAGCAAGGCCAGTTCTCCCTACAGGGATTGAATCCATCTCCAGGCTTCTGCACCACTTCAAGTCCATGGTGCCAAAGGACTGCCACATCTCTTCTCACCCCTCATCTCTGCTTTCCCCATCCAGTGTTCTCCCATCACTCTGCTCCAACCATCTTCATTGTTTCCCACTGACAAAACCTCCCACAGCTGCAGCACCCATGAGAAGGCAGCTCCTGGCTGTCAACCCCCCGAGGGCAGGGAAGCAAGTGCTCCCCAGGATGCCGTAGCCAAAACCAAGCACCTCAGAGGCTTTCCAGGGCCCCTCCCCATGCCGGCAGTTTGGTCCAAACAACGAAAAGGATGAAAAGAAGACCTGCACAGCCTCGGCACAGGTGACCGCTCTGCAGAGCGCGGCTGGGACCCCCGCCCCGCCCCGCCCCGCCACCGGGCCATACCTGTCCCCAGATGGTCCCTTCCGAGTTCTCCACCTGCTCCCAGCGCAGCCTCTTGACGCTCATGTGGTTGGACTCGCTGCGGCGGTGCAGCAGCCCCCGGTGCAGGGGGGGCGCGCAGGGCACCGGGGGAGGCGGCGGCGGCGGCGGCGGCGGCGGGATGGGGTGCAAGTGGCCCACGAGGGATTTGGGGGCAGGGGACGTGCTGGCCTTCGTGGGCTCCGCCTTGGCGGGGACGGTCTGGGGGTCGTGGAACTGCAGGGGGGGCGGTGGCGGTGGGGGGCTGAGCGGCGGGGGAGGGATGTGGTCCGAGAGCGTGGAGTAGGTCAGGGAGCTGCCCTCGTCGCTGCTGCTGATGTACTCGCTGCTGCTGACATCGTTGGTGACATAGCTGCCCTGGTCATCCTGGAAACTCATCTGGGCGAGGGAGAGAGGAGAGGCTGAAGGTGGCACCTCATCCTCCATCCTCCAGCCCGCCCGCCCTCGGGGTGTCCTGCCCTGCTCTGCCACCCGCACAGCCCCAGGACGTGTCCCCAGAAGCTGCAGGTGGATGGCGCCACAATTAGGGCGTCAAAGACGATTTTTCTCACGCTCACCTCCTCGTAGTCATTCTCGGGAGTGAGGAAATCATCCACGATGGTGACCCGGTGTCCCAGCTGCTCGCTGAGCGCATCCAGGAACCGATCCGTGTCGCGGCTGCGGGGGGGCCTGGAGAAGGTGAAGAGCTTCTTCCGTCGCGACAGGGGGCTGAGCGAGTAGTGGCGGTGCTTGGGGGACGGGGCCGGGCTGCTGTCGAGGCTGACGTAGGGGTTGGACTCGGTGCTGCACGGGGAGGCCACGCTGCTGTGCAGGCGGTAGTAGCACTGCTGGGAGCCCAGCGGCTCGCTCGGCCACGACAGCCCCGTGCCCGGCTTGCGGGTACCTGCGGGACAGGAGCGCTGCCCTGGGCTCCGGCACGGCGGTCCGGCAGCCCCGAAAGCGGGGGAGTCCCCGCACCGCACGGAGTGTGCCCTGAGGTAACCGTGGGGAGGAGAGGCAGGAGGGATGTGCCCCCAGAGCGCACAGCAGCACTCTGGAATCCCGGAGAATTCGCCACCCCGCGCACTCCGCTGCCCTCCTGTCGTCGCTGGGCTCACACGTGGCACTGTCGCTGCTCCATTATGAAACGGCACCAGGAGGTGCCAAGAGTTGTCTTCTCCCCCACATGCCTGGGCAGCACCGCCCGCCGTGGCCCGATTCCCCCCCGACCGCCCCGTCCCGCCGCGGTACCTGCAGCGTGTGCCAGCTCCGGGGCCGGGGGCGATGTCCTGTGCAGGGCAGCGTTTCCCACCTTGCCAGCAAAGCTGCCGATCAGGCGGTTCTCCAGCTCTGCGTAGACCGCTGACATCTGGGAAAAGGGCAGAGGGCTGCTGCCATGCCGGGATCGAGACGGGCATTGTGGACCCCCAGAGACCTGCAACGGCCTGAGGGCAGGACAGCCCCCACGGACCCACCAGTTCCCATCTCTTTCTCTTCAAAGGAGGTTTCACCCCAGCCCAGGCTACTCTAGCTTTTCTGAACAGTCTCAGTATTAATTAACTGTCTATTAATAAGGCAGACACCAGCCTCATTAAAGGTGACTGATTGCCCAAGGAGGTGACCTCAGAGACGGGCCCCAAGGCAGGGACACTGTCAGTCACCAGCAGGTATTTACCCTCAGACACATCCTTCCCCATTCCCATTTGCCTGCTTTCCTGTGTTAACTGTAAAGGAATCGAACTATTGACCCTCCCTGTCGATGCAACGGTCCCACACACATCAGCAAAGCTCTTCCCAAGTGTCCCCCTGCCCCATCACACCATTTTGGGGTTGGGTGTCTCTGGGAGGGATGTGCCGTCACCAGCCTGTCTCTCTCCAGGGATCAGACGAACTGGGACCTCCACGGTGTCGCTGCCTGGGGAAAGAAAAGACAAACCAGTCACTCTGAGTGCCCCCAGGTCCCAGTGGCCCTGACCCATCAAAGGCCCCCTGTATCCTCCTGGGACCTGAAGTGACCTCCCTTGCCCCAGCTGCCGGGTCTGGGGGTTCCAAGGGGCTGGTCCAGGCTGCTCTGCTCTTATCTCGGGGCAGCTGAGGACAGGACTGCTCCCCACAGCTGGTGAACATCTGCCCAGCCAAGCAGCTTCCCTCCAGCACACACAGCTGTCAGATGCTCTCTGTGCTCTAATCTCGACCAGAAATGCTCCTTGGAGGCAGGTTAGAGGATCTTTCCCTGGGAAATGTCTCAGACCCCCCTGACAGCTGAGGAACACCCATGGTGGGGAGGGCCTGGCAGGGAGGTCACGGGGAGGTCGTGGTGGAGTGATCATGGTCAGAAGTCACAGATGTCACCAATGCAGTTCTCCCTGTGAATTTGATGGACTCGGAGAATGTTCACAGGGAAGCTATAAACTGGGTCAAAGGCTGGACTTGATAATCTTGGAGGTCTTTTCCAACCTTAATGATTCTGTGATTCCATGTTGCTGAAAATACAGATTTCCAGTCAAAGCCTTGGTGCTGTCTCTACTCTGACCTCAGTCCTTTCCTTCATCTTTTCCCACCTTTCATGCTTAGGAATAGTTCAGGATTTTGGCTTGGGGAAGAGCAGAAGGACTCTGTAGGCAAAACCCCCACATCCCAGCCCCCTCCTCCCCACACCCCCATCACCCACCTGCTGCCCCCCCTTCCTCGGGGCGGGGGGTTCTGAGGCTGCCCCGGCACAGGGAGGCCCCTCGGATGGAGCTGCGGTATCGATCCTCTGCTTCTGCCTCGGCTGCAGCAGGAAACACCTTTGTAAGGCATGGCCAGACCCCACAGCATCCCTGCCCCTCCTCACCACACACAGGGCTCCCCCAGGCCCATCACACTGGGGGCTGCCATTCCCCTGGCAGCCACTCCCTCCATGCTACACCATCCCTGGGGAGCTGAGCAGGTTCCAGATGCTCTTGCCAGCACAAAACAGGGATGGATGCCCAGAGATGGGACATTAAACCACTTTTTCCAGTAGGACTGGCATCGACCAGCTCATGGAGCACATGAAACTCCAGCTGGTCCCAGCAAACCCCTTCCTGACCTCTCGGGACAAGAAGGAAGTGGGGCCAGAACTGGAATGCTGCCTGGAAGAACCATGTTGTCCATGCATTGTCCATGTACAGTTCAGTGTGGCAGCTCGGGGAGGCTCAGGCTTGCAGCAGGATGGAGGTACTGGAGCATCTCCGAGGCATCCAACAGAGCAGCACTGACACAGACACCAGAGATCACCGCAGTGTGGGAGCCCAGGGGAAGGACCAGCCCAAATTCAGAGATCCCTGGCATCGCACTTCCAGGCACAGACACGCAAAATGGACCAGAAAAACCAAAACATCTCATGGTCAGAGACTGCCCCATTCACTTGAGAAACTGAGAGGAGACAGGGACCAGTCTGGAACTGAGAACAACAGCCTGACACAGCCTGGGACAGAGAGACACACTCCCATGCTTCCCTTCTCCCCTGGCCATGGACACCTGCTCTGTATTCCTGAAATACAGCAGCAAACTTCTTCGTTTATACACTAATTATAGGGTATAAACTCTTGGGAATCTACAGCTCAGCAGGTAGGCTGGGCCATGATTCTGCACACACAAAGCAATGGTGTCTGAGAGTGCAAATCAACTGTGCAAGCGAGCACAGGATTCCATGCACAACGAGAAGGATTTGCACCAGGACTTGGAGCTGTTTCTGTTTGCTGCTAAAATAACTGCGTTCCTCCAAAAGTCTCTCTTCCAGCAACACCTCTTTTACCTTCACTGAGTCTAAAATAAACACATCAGTGTAAATATCTGAGAATAGAAGAATTTGGAGCAATTAAGGGCCCAAATGCACAGATTAAGACATTTCACTTCAAATTTGCTCTCAGCAAACAAACCACTGCTGGGTTTGTGCTGCCACAGAACCAAGTGATGGTGATGGGGCAGGAGGACCAGGGAGAAGGGGTGTCACCAACTGCCCTCCGTGTCCTTTTGGAGGGCAGCACCACACTCCCCATCTCCTTCAACCACAGATGTCTGTGTGAGTGCTGGGAACATCCCACTTATTTTACCTCTGCCACCACTTATTTTACCTCTCTGATCTGAACACTGCCCTTAAACCAGATATTCCATCCCTGGACTTCCTCACCTCCAAGGCCCCTAGCAGCTTCCAGAAGCCTTTGCCCTGGAGACACCCTCTCAGGTGCCACCTCTCCTCTCAATGCAGAGTTTCAATCCAACGCTACATGGCTCCCAGTGCAACACACCACAGCCCCAAGGACATGGGGGGTCACGGCATGTCTGTCTCGGAGCACAGGGACCTTCCTCTCACCTGCCAAGGACTTGTACCCAAGAAACCTGTCAATCTTTTGCTGGCAGTGCTCCTGCTCCTCATACGTCAGCAGCTGGTAGATAAACTGCCAGATGACTTGCTTGGCTGGTGTGTCCAGCACCGGGTACACATCCACAATGAGCGTGTCAATGTTCCTGCAGAAGTGGAAAGAGAGGGCCGGGCAGGGAGCGCCTCGGTGCAGCACAGCCCCGCCACGCCGCTGCCCGGCGCTCCCAGCCTGCTCCGCCGGGATCTCGGCTGCCGGGATTGCCCCGGAGGCTTCGCCATGAACCCACTGCTTCACAGGACTAAAAGCTCTGTGGATGTGGCACTTGGGGACCTGGTCACTGGTGGCCTTGGCAGTGCTGGGGGGACAGTTGAACTCAATGGTCTCCGAGGGCTTTTCCAACCGAAACAATTCCATGATTCTCTGAGTAAGAAGGGTGAGGGAGCACCAGAAAGCAGAGAGAAACTCTGGAAAGACCTGAATTTTAGCCAGCAGAAGGTAAGAAAGCTGAGGGAGAAATGCATCGGGGAGGGTGGCTGTGCTGGCAGTCTCCAGGGGCCAAAGGTTTCCGTCTCATTTTGGCTCTGTGATGTGTACAAATGGGGAAAAGGCTGTTGGGAATAGCAGAGCTGAGCATCTGATCCAGTGAGGAGGACAGAACAGCCTGCAAGAGGAAGGAATCCTTCCCTGTGAGGGTGGGCAGGCCCTGGCACAGGTTGCCCAGGGAAGCTGTGGCTGTCCCAGCCCTGGGAGTGTCCAAGGCCAGGTTGGATGGGGCTGGGAGCAACCTGGGCTTGTGGAAGGTGTCCCTGCCCATGGCAGGGGGTGGGACTGGAGGGTTTTTAAGATCTCTTCCAGGCCAAATCATTCCATGATTCTATGGCAAGCCTCAGTAAAACACTGCTGGAAAACCAAGCAAGGGCAGGAAATGAGGTCACTGTTGAAATCTGGAGTGTGCCAGGGGATCGGTTTGGATCCTGCAGCAGGACGGGGGGATGTGCTCCATGGCAGGACAAGGGCTCTGCTGGCCACAGCCATTCCCGTGCTGCCACCAAGGGAATGTTGCAGCCGAAATGCTGAGAAGAGTGAGAAGACAAGGATGGAACAAGGAGAGATTTACTGAAAGAGGTGGAACGGATCTGTCGCTGTCAGGACAGCTGGACAGCAAGAGAGCCTGCACTGAGGGGACCAAGGGATAAGAGGTGACCAAATTAACCTGGAAAGCTGAAGGGTCTGCCCTGCCCTCCGAGGGCAGAGTTGGGCTTGTGCCCTGCAGATACACACAGGGGAACACCCAGCTGGGGAACCCGGAGAGCACGGGGACAGCAGAGCTGGGTGTGACAGCCTCCCAGCCCAGGCCTGCCTCTGCTGGACACTGACTCTGGCCAGCCACTGCTACAGGCCAGGCACCAGCGTGGGAGGAGTGGAGCTGCCATCGAGTTACCGGTGTTGGAAGAAGCCTTCCAGCGCCTTGCAGATGGTGTAACGCTCGGGTGGGGTCAGCAGGTGCTCCAGCTGCTGCGTGAAGGTCCTTCCTTGAATCTTGATGCTAGAGGGCAGAATCTCTGCAACCCACTGCAGGGAGGTGAGGGAGGAGGAGCTGCTCGGGGACTCAGCAGAGTCAGAGTCTGCAAAAGAAACAGTCCATCTTTTCTTGGTTTCTTTTGAGGGCAGTGGAGCAGTGTGAGTGCCACCGGTTCTGTACTCTGACGTAGGGCAGGCTGGATGGGGTTTGGAGCAAGCAGGTCTAGTGGAACATGTCCATGCCTACAGCAGTGGGGTGGAATAAGATCATCTTTAAGGTCCCTTCCAATCCAAACCATTCTGGGATTCTATGGTTATATGAAGCAGTGAGCTGCTGGGTTTAGTTTCTAGCACGCATGCAAACGTGTTGGCATCCCAGGGCTCCTAATGTGGGACTAAGGGGAGTCCATTGCTGCTCCAGAGGGAAGAGCCAGTCCCTAATTCCTGGGACTCTGCATTGTGGAGCAGCACCCAAATAACACACTGGTCCTCCTGCCTCCCCACAGCTTCGGAACCACAGCAGCACCCGTGCTGTGCCCTGGGCTGGGGTCCCGCTGACAACACCCCTCTGCCCCTGACACCTTCAGCTCCTGCTGACTCCTCACCAGCAGCGAGGTAAATTATTGATCCCAGCAGCAGGATAATTATCCTGCACAGCACAGTCCATCCACAGCCATGGGACTGCGCAGCCACCATGGATGCTCAGGGTTGGGTTACTGCGGACAAGTACACGGCACAGACTGCACGGAAAGGACATTGGCAAGGGACACCAAGGACAATCACACAGCAGGATGAGCCCTCCTGGAGAGCAGCCAAGCCTGAGATCCAGCCTGATCCCAGAAAGCAAGTGGCCGTGTGCCCTGGGGAGAGAAGCATCCCTCCAGGCAGCACCTTAAACTGCTGAGCCCGTGGAGGTGCTCAGCAATCCCCTCCTACACCAGGAGTTCAGGAGCTCTCCGGACCCTCCTCCCCACTCTTACCATTGGAGATGCTGACGATCCCCTCTTCCACCACCAAGGTGGGCATTGCCCCACTGCCCTGCAGCATCGACACCACCTTGTCGTGGGAGCAGTTCCTGTGGGCACAGGAGAGCCGGGTCAGAGCGCCTGTCCCCACGGGCAGCACGGTGGGCAGCAGCTCCCGGGGGAGCAGTGGGGACACAGAGCTTGCAGCTGCCTTCATTTCTCTTGGAAAAGCCCTCTCGTGCTGCTCAGAGCCAGGTGGGTTTGGGCCCTGCTGTGATTCCCCTGGTTTCTCTCAATCTTTGTTTGTTTTCACCTGTGCTGCACAAGAAGGAGCTTCTGAGAGACAGAGCCTGGACTGTGCTGGGCTCCCCACTCTACCTGCCCCAAGGAATAACCTGTGGGTGCCCTGTGGAGCTCATGGCACATGAAGCCAGTGTTAAGGTACACCCAGACCCAGAAAAGGAAATTTCCTTTAAATGACACAGTGCTGCAGGTCTCTCCTTGCCTGTCCTAATTCTGCATGAAAAGAAAATGCAAGGTGAATATAAAGGGTAATTTTGTAGGCAAAAAAGTCTTGGGATGCCCTTGGAGAAGGGTATGGGCCAGGCTGGGACAATGCCTGCTAAAACACAGCTCAGAGGACAATCCTCAACTCATCTCCTCTATTTTCTGGCAATGCTGCATCAGCCAACAGTTTGCTGGATCAGCTGAAATGTGAGAACCCGAGCCCTGACAGAAGCAGCATCAGATGTTTAACCTTTAAATATTCATCACTCTCTTATCCTGTAGCCTCCTCTAACCCTTTGCTCTTGGTTCTTGTGTGGAAAGACCAAGCAAGGACGCAGGGGGTGCTGCCCTGAGATGTTGAGGGGCACTTGGCTCTCTGGTTTCACTGCTTTGGTGCACAAATAATATACAGAAGAATTAACTTCTGTGCAGAAATGTTATTCCCATGTGCCTTTAAGCTTATGATCCCATTCTGGGGGTGATTCGTGGTCTCAGTGGTGCTCTGCTGCTTTCAAAAGCAGAATCCCACCTACAGATTAACTCAGAGAGGCTCAAATTGGGGTCCAGGGGTGGGCTGCAGTCAGGACCTCAGTTATATAGACTATCCTGCATTATACACTGTTATTTGCACAGAAAAATCAGAGAGGGGGCAGGGATAGAGAGAAATACTACTCTTAAAGCCAGATTTCATAAAATAATATTAAAGGAGATGTCCCCATGGGGCAAAATCCCTCATGCACTACAGCAGATGCCTCTCCAGGACCAGCAGCTCTCGTTTATCTGGCACAAGAGTGACCACACACATGTGCTCAGCCCCTGCCACCCCAGTCCCTCAGCACAGGAGTCCTGCAGAGCTCTCACCTCATGTCCAGACCGTTGAGGAACAGAATCCTGTCTCCAGCTTTGAGAGCAGCCTTCTCTGCCGGGCTCCCTAAACACACAGGGACACGAGGGGCTTCAGCTGGTGGCACCTGCTTGCTGGGATGGGGTCCCACCTCCCCAGCCATGCCCAGGGACACCACACACAGGGCATCCACTGCTGCTGGGACCCTTCAGAGGGTGCCAGCACCCAGCCTGCACTGGGAGCACTGGTGTCATTTCAGGATATTCAATGAACACACGCTTTTCACTTTTCAAAACAAGGAGTGGATGAAGCCAAACTAAATTGTATCAAAGATGCTCATTATTCCACTGGGAAAACTCCGTCATGGAGCCTCGGAAAAGTTGCTTTTGCTATTTTCTGGCAAACAACACTTGACATTCCCATTTCAGAGCTGAGATCAATAAGTGACTTTGAATCCTGTGGCTGGAACTGTTCTTACCTGGTAGGACAGACTCGATCCACACTGGGGCATGGCCACGGAGTGTGAAGCCAAAGCTCCTGTTGCCTTTATAAACTCGCACAGTTCTGCAGGGAAAAGGAGAAAATGGGACATCAGAATCCAAGATTTGGCTCTTGTTTCCTTCCCCAGCACCTCCACAACCCTGTTAGCCCATGTGTCTCCTGAGTGCTCAAGTCCCCAACACTCCCAGTGTCCCTGCAAGGTCCTCTTTGATACCAAAGTGTCTCTCAAACATGGTTTTAAAGTGGAACATGGGCTAAATGTATATATTTAAAGGAGATATATATATATAATAATGCTAAGATTATCTAGTTCCAACTTGTCATGTGAGGGCAGTTGGGAACTGGATGATCTTTAAGGTTCCCTTCCAACCCAAACCAGTCTGTGATTCTTTATTACACAGAATTAGAGACAACACGGTTTAGGGAACAAGGGTCTCGTGGGCTGATGAGAGAGGAATTAAATTCCTCTATGAAATTTTGGAAGGAGCATTAGGAAACCTCCCAGCTGGGAGGCTGATTGGAGCTGGGAGTTGTTCCTGCAGGGAGCTGGGGGAAGGCAGCATTACTGAGATCATTTACAACCAGCAAGATCCTGTGCTGGCATTGAGGGAGACTGTGCTGCAGGTGGATTTTGGACAAGTAACACCAAAATTATCCTGGCAGGAAGACGGGCTGGATCAACCTCTGTGGATTGCCCAAATCCTGCTCTCTTGTTGGTGAGATGGGGCTGGGATCAGAGCAGGAGCCACAGCCAGGGCTCTGTGTGCTCCAAGGCTGCTGAGATCTGGCCATATGGGCACGGGAAGTGGGTCAATCCCTGTGCTTGGGGGATTGTCCGTGCTTCCTCCCACAGCCTCACGCCCAGACACCTGCTGGGGCAGGGCAGGGCCAGACGGAATCACAGAATCATGGAATCATTACGATTGGAAAAGACCTTTAAGATTATCAAATCCAATCATCAACCAGCACCAACACCATGTTCACCACTAACCCAAGTCCTCAAGTGCCACATCCAGGTGGTTTTTGAACACTTCCAGGGATGGGAACTCCACCACCGCCCTGGGCAGCCCGTGCCAGGGCTTGACAACCCTTTCTGTGAAGGAATTTTCCCCAGCATTCAGTCTAAACCTCCCCTTGCAACTTGAAGCCATTTCTTCTCACCCTGTCACTTGCTTTCTGGGAAAACAGGCTGACCCCCCCACGTGGCTACAACCTCCTGCTGGCCTGCTCTGTGCCCAGGTACCCTGCATGCCACTGGCACAGCTGGGCACCCTGGATACTGCTGGCACAGCCGGGCACCCTGCAGCCCACCCAGCAAGGAGCCAGCATCTCCTTTCAGCCTGCAAGTGCCACCTCAGCTCTTCATGTGGCTCATCCCAGCCAGACCTGCAATGGTGAGGGGACACAAAGGCTGTCCCAGAGCCAGGACAAGGGGCACAAACCTGCCCAGCCTTCAAGAAGGAGAGCTGTCTGTTCATCCTGATCCCACAAGGGTTTCACGTGGGACACATCCCCTTTCCTCGTGCCTCTCCCTCTCCCCGGCATCCCTCCCCCACGCTGCCCTGCCCACCAAACCCGGCGGTGCTGCCGCGAACTCAGGGGGCACCCAGGAGAGATGTTACCTGCGGGCAGCCCCCGAGGCCACGTTGCTGGCAACGAGGGAGGTGGTTTTGCGCAGGCTCTTGCTGAGCTCCTCGTGGCTGCGGGGCACGGAGCTGGCGCGGGTGGAGACCAGCAGCCGCTCCTGGTGGTCCTCGCTGCGGCTGCGGCGCAGCCGGTTGCTGTGCTGCTCGCTCTTGGAGCGGCAGAGCTTGCTGATCAGGCTCTGAGACACCACCTCGTCAAAGCGCTGCCGGTGCTTCTTGGGGATGAAAATCCTGGGGAAACGAGACAAGGGAAGAGAGTGAGGAACAGGGCCACGGCAGCTGTGGCACAGAGCTCGGGGTCCAGGCATACCTGGAAAGGAAAGAGCAGAACCCCTCCTGTGCTCTTGGCCTCAGCCCTCCCAGAGTTGTAAATGCCAAGGCTGGGGACACCGGGGGTGCTGGGGTCACCGGGGGCACCAGTTGCATCTCTCCTCCCATCCCGTGCACAGCTCCATTGGAGTGATGATGTCAGACCCCTCCTCCAGACTCACTTCTTTCCCAGCACGTTCTGAGACCCCCCAAATGTTGCTCTCATCTCCTGCCTCAGACTCTCTGCTGGGACCCCACACTCCTGGGCTCCAGCCTTGAACATTCCCACAGTCCAGTGCCCTCCACAGGCAGGCAGGAGCCTCGTGGCCCTTGAGAGTTGTTGGTGTTGTGAGGATGGGTACGGTGAGAGAGCAGGCAAGGGTACACCGCTGGGAACTCACTCTGTTTCTGGTCACCTCCCTCTGCCTGGCAGGAGCAGCCAAGTGGTCTTTGTGCCCCCACAAGGACCCCCAGGGGATGAACAGAGGATGCAAAACACGATCCCAGGAGGGAAAGAGGGGGCTGTGTTAGCACCACTCCCACCTCGGCCAGGGTGAACTCCTTAACACCAGGAGACACTTTTTCTTTTCCTTTTCTTTCTGCCATCACAGCAGCGAGATGCTGACACCTGCTCACCTACCCCTACCCTCTGTGGGCACATTTGGGGGCTTCTGGAGGAGCCCTTATCTCCGAGTGTTTCTATAGCAACCCCTCCCTGCACCTCGCAGCTGCGGTCGCTCGTTAGACAAAACCATCTCGTGAGGTTCATTAGTGCTCCTCACCTCGCCTCCCTGTGTTACCACAGCCTCACTGGGGTGTGAGCACACTCCCGGCTGCCTGGGGACCACACCTCCCACGGGAGCAGGAACTGCTCCAAACTGGTGCCAGAGGACCCGGAGAAACCTGCTCCGAGGAGCTGCACAGCAGGGCACAGCTGGACAGGCTGGTGGGGGGATCCCACAGGGCTCCCTCGGGCAGCTTCACCAAGGGCACACAGAAACCTGGGGGAAGCCAGAGGAGGAGGAAGGGGAGACTTCAACTCACAAATCTACCAGAACCAGGACATCTTTATTTCCTCCCAACAAAAGGCAGAACTCAAAACAAGAGCTGCTGCAGGAGGAGAAGACAGATCACAAGCCACACGAGGCTGGCAGATGCTCATGCAGAGCATTTGGCAACAATTTAAAATAAGTAACACATTGGTGCAATTCCCAGGCAATTTGTGATTAAGCAGCAACTGGAAAAGAATGAACTTGTGCTAATAAATAGTTCATCCAGCTGTAAGCTGTGGGACAGGGCAGCGACAGCCCTGGGGCAGGGGAGGATGTAGGTCCCCCACACCTCTGCCTCAGGCTGGGTGCCCACCAGGGAGAAGTCCGGGTTCCTCACAGGCAAAATGAGCACAATCCCATTTAACTGGCCAAATTAAATCGACCCTGCTTGTTCCAGCAGAGCTGTCCCACTTTGCACCAACCTCTGCTTCACCATCGGGCTGCCAGACACCAGGACTGAGGAGCACAGCTCTCTGTCCAGACATGAGGACACGGCTTAAGGGCTGCACCATGACTTGGTGCTAGAAAAACAACGCTGCCCCAGCAAGGAGACAACTGAGTGACCGTAAAAACAGTCTTATTAAACACGCAAAATAGTTCCTTTCTGCAAAACCTGGATAGCCCCTGCTGCGGTGCTGCTCGGGGATCCCCCATTTCCCTGGTGCCCTGTGGTTCAGCGGGTGCTGACTCCCAAAACAGGAGTGCTCAGGTCTGGTCCTTGATGAGGGACCCACCAAAAGCAGCCATGGGGGGGGGGTCGATAGTGTGGATGTCTCAGTTCCAGCTTGATGCCACCCCTGCAGCACACACCAGCACTGGCACCGGTGCCAGCACAGGACAGATGGTACCCGAGGCTTTGCAGAATCCTCTGTCCCGTGGGATAGACCTGGCTGTACCCATCAGCGTGGCACTGAGGAGCAGCACTCAGCTGGGATTTCCCTCTCCCAGCAAATCCCACCGGGACTCACAGAGCAGGGATGTGCCCACCCCGTTTGGGGCAGTCAGCTTGGGAGCAGCAGCACAGCCATACAGCACTGACCTCGTGCCTCCCCTAAATCCTCCTGGGGTGCTCCAGGTCAGCCCTGGCTCTGTTTCCTGTTGGAGAGGGGATGGGAAAGGCATCCCTATCCCTGGGCACTGCAGCCCTGCGCCTGCTCCATCCCCGTGAAGGGTGTGCTGAGCCCCAGGGCACCAGCCCTCTCTGCAGCAGTTTGGCACCTGCTCAGGAGAATCCTGTCTGCTCACACACAGATGTGAATTCAGGGCATTTTCCAGACCAGAAGAGGCCCCAGAGGCTCCAACCTCCTTCACTTTTACCCCATCCCTGAAGCAGCCTGGCCAGGACAGTGGCACAGTGCCATGGGTGGTAAACCCTCTTCCACTGCCCAGTGCCTGTCCCCAGTGCTCAGCTCCTTCTCAGGACTCACTTTGGCATGTTCAGGACATCTCAGTCTATGTCACACTCGTGTCACGCTGTGTCACACAGTGGGTCACTGGCCACCCACCTTTGGGCAGAGAGTCCCACTCCTGCAGCCCACCCTAGCTGGGAGCTGCCTCCCCCATTTCCCAGCCCAGCACTCTGGAGAATCCCCTCTCCCACATGCACATATCCTGCCATGGGTGCTGAGCTCACCTGGACAGTCCCACCCCAGAGTGCTGAGACTCACTGGGGCAGGATGTGTCCCTCGGGAGGGCAGCAGGGGCAGCTCCAGCCCAGGCCGGGATGGGTGAAGGTGCCCCAGGTTTGGTCAGAGCTCACACTCAGCCAGGCTGGAAGTGAGCGGTCCCCGGGCCTCGCTCCATCACACCCAGCACCCCAAGCCCCCTCCTCACCACCCACCCTTTGGCTGGCCTACAGTCATGGAGACAAAGCAGGCCCACATGGGCTCTTCCCCCTGCTCCCCAGACCCCCCGCCCCAGGTTCTCATCTGAGCCTCCCTCGACTCCCCCCCGTGCCGGTGCCCACCACCGCGGTGGGCGCGGGGCAGTGGCAGGGATGCCCCAGAGCCACAGCAGGGTCCTCCCAGCCGCAGGGGCAGCAGAGCCCCCGCGGAGATGCCTGCGGGGCACGAGGCTCTCCCCGCACGCCCCCGGTCAAGGACCCCACGCGGGAGAGCGGAGCGGGGACACGTACCGAAAATGCCGAGAGAAACTCCGGTCCTTCCCCATTTGTCAGGGTGCGGCGGGAACAAAAGGGAGATAGATGCTTCAGATGCTCATGCAGCTGAGGCTCAGGCTCGGCTCACGCCCCCGGCGCGGCCGGATCCGAGACGCGCACCGTGTGCCAGCACCGTGTGCCAGCGCTCGGCACCCGCGCCGTGCCCGGGACAGCAGCCCCGCCGGAGCCCCCGCCTGCCCTCGCCACGCTCGCTCGGTCCCAGCCGCAGGTTTACCATGGACCGACACCCTCCGTCCGCGCCCGCTGGCCTTTGGTGCCAGTTCTGCCCGCCCTGCCCGGCTCGCAGCCACCAACCCTCCCTCTTCCCCCAAAAAAACTGCAGTCGCTGTGATTTCCAGCTCGAAGGATCTCGTAACAGAAAGGAGGGCACGGCTCGGCGCCGAACTCCGGGGGGATGCCTCCCTGGTCCTAATTAGTTGACTTCTAAAGTGCTTCTGTTTAAATTACGTGCTGCTGTAAGGGGTGAGAAACCTTAAAGGCAAACGGCATCGGGTGTGTGAATGTGGGCGTGGAGGTGGAGCTGCCGGGACCGGCATCAGCACCAGGACCAGGGTCCTGGGCCCAAAGCCCCCCACGGAGCATCCTTAACCCCCAGGGTAACACAGCAGCACTTTGCAGTAGGAATAAGAGATAAAACCCCATCTCTAATTTAAATAACGCCATCTTTAAGCGCAGCACTGGCGTTTGATGAAGAGGATGTGAAGCTTCCCACAGATGCGAACATCAGATAAAATCTCTAGGTAGTAGTAAAGGAAGGAACAATGGAAAATGCATGGTTTAGCCCCAAAACAACTAGCAAAGACCTGACCTTGACTCTGTTAGTTGTGCAGAAAACCACGTCCCAGGGTGGATTAAAACACTGAGATACACTTGAATTATGTCTGAGCTGTGCTGTGGAATCAGATTCTGATCTGGGAAAGCCCTTCTGCCTTGGTTAAATGCTAAAATTTGGGAGAGAAAACTCTTGTTGGCTTGATACATGGAACGGGAGTTCTGCTTATGAACCTCAAATTTTGCTTCTCAAACCTCACCTACCCGTGTGCAGGGGAGGGGGGTCACAGCCTCGCACTGCCCTCCAGCACGGGCAGCTCCCGCAGCTCCGGGGGGATGCGGCACCTCGGGACCCTCCCCAGCACGGTGGGACTCGCCCCAGCCCAGCAGCAAACACGGAGCTGTGATTTCTACGGAGGCTGCTATCCCTTTATCCCATTGCTGGGAGGCTCCATAATCACTCATCTGGCTGCAGATGTTTTGCAGATGGGACTGTCATTATCATTAAATAGGAATGAAGGTGCTTTTCCGCCTGGGAGTGCAGACACGGTGGAATGCAGTGGCCGTGTATCGGCTCTGGGAGCCCCTTGCAGCCTTTCCCCAGCCCACTCAGCTCATCCCTGGGGACAGCCCAAACCCCTGACAGCGTTTGGGGAGGGTCACCCTCTCCTGACACCTCCCTGCACCGGTTCCAGTAGCGATTGATGAAAGATTCTCCCCCGCAGCAGCACCACAGTCTGTGCCTGGCCAGGGATCTGCTTCCCCATCAGCACCAGGACCCTGGGGTGCTCTCACCTGTCCCAAACTCCATGTCTCTGTGCCCGAGCCATGCTGTCCACCAAGAGCTGGTGGCTTTGTCCTTGCCCTGGCAGGGAAGGGCAGCCCCACAGCTGACAGGGACATAGAAACCTTCAAAGGAAAAGCAGCCCCAGAAAGGCTTTTTCTGCAGCTTCCACCCTGTCCGGTGGGTATCAGGGACAGTGGCCAGATCAGGGGGTGCAGATGGGGCTTGATGCCACCCCACCCTCACCGACAGGTCCCCAGACCTGCTGCGACACACCCAGGGAGACACAGGGCCAGCTTCAGCCCCGTGCCCCCTGTGCCCCACACCAGGAGCCCACACCAGCCCTGGGGTGCAGGGACCTGTGTCAGCGCCACTTTTCGGAGCCACACCTGCTGCCCCCCACCCACTTTCTGCCTGGAACAGCAGCACAAAAGAAGCCTTCCCCGTTTTCTCTAAGACACCGGAAAACTCAGACCAGGTAACCACTTCCCCAAATAAAAGTTGTGACTCCAGCAGGGTGCCGGCAGGCCAGGCTGATCCCATCTGCATCCCAGGCGGAGTTTGATTTGCCAAAGGAAATTAATCTCCTATCAGGAGATTTTGCACTGAGGCATTTTGGTCATGACCTATTTGAACTCCGCCAATAAAAAAGGAACTCGCTCCCAATTGTCTCACTGGTGGCACATTTTGTTCCCTGCTGCCCTAATTCCCTTTTTTTGGGGCAGTTGAGCATATGCTGGGCTATCAGATTAGGGATTTCTTTAAAATGGAAGCAGACAAGAGCTGCTTTTCCTCCATTACTATCCTGCCATCCTGGTGGTTTTCCAGTGGGAATGCTGGGGCATGGACAGGACAGTGTCCATGTCAGCATCAGAGGCTTGGGAGGGTCACACATGCTGCATCAGTATCCAAGAGAGCTGGGAAGCTCCCCCCAGCCCTGGAGGAGTGGGTACATGGAGGGGGGCTGACAAGCAGGGAAGCAGCACAATCCATAATATATAAATCCTGATGGCTAAAATGAAATTTCTTATCCAAGCACCGTCACAGATGGTTGGAGTAGTTTAATACGGGAACACGACAAGTGATTTTATTGCCGTGAAAAACAAGCTGAGACAAATAGATTGTGTTGGGAGCATTATTAACAGGAACTCAGTGGAATCTCTCCCATAGTAAGGGAACCCCGATGGGCAGTGATTTCATCTGTGTCAGCCAGCAGAAGTGGCTGTGATGAGGGCAGGCTCACCTTGGCCCACCACGTCACCCTTTGGCATTCCCAAGGGAGAAAGGGGCAGGAGTAGGGGCTGCTCAGGAAACAAGCGGAGCATAACCAAAGCAGTGAAGTACCAACTACCTCAAACTATCCTCCCTGCAGCAGCGAAGCACAACACCACTTACAGGAGATCCAAAATAGCATCTCACAGTACGAACAGCCCCAGAGTTATCCCCTAAGGATGCGACCAGAGCTGGATGTCACACTCATCCCCTTACTCCAATCCAGGTTATCAGGACAACATATTTGTAACCATCAATGCCTGTGGTGTATTCACCAGCATTGTGGGTCAGTGGGGAGAAAGAGATCTGTGTTTCCCACCAATCTACTGCAAAGAGATGTTTTTAACCTAAACAGTGCTGCCAGGAGCTGGTGCACCACTTGTACTGCCTGGAAAACATGCTGGGAGACAGCGTCTGGGACATGGGGATGGGCAAGTACCACAGCCCCGGGAGATGCCAGGGAGGATCCGCCTGTCACACTCCCCTTGGAGGGTCAGTGGTCCCCAGAGCCCCGGGATGAACCTGGAGCGGTCGTGCCAGCCCTGCAGAGCACTGAGTGCAGAGCTGGAATCGCAGCTGTGCCCTGGTTTGAAACCCGCTCAGAAACAAGAGCAGCACGGAGAGACGTGTGCCCCTGGGACCCTGACCCAAAATAACCCACTGCCCTCCCCAGGCCGGTGCCAGGCACACACAGCCCCGGCACAGGGAGCAGAGGAGACAACCCCCGCCCCGTGCCCCGGGACCAGACCAAGGCTCTGGCGTTGCAGGTGATGGAATAACCCAAATCAGAGCTCCCTTCTCCCGGCAGGGTCCCTGACAGAGCAGCTCCGAGGCCATACGGGTGCGGAGAGTTAATTAACTTCTAGCACACCTTGTTTTTGCAGTGCCAAGAGGTGCTAGATTCCAGAATGAACCTGATTTAAACCCATTTCCCTCATTCCCAGGCAAGGTGCGTTTGTTACTCACCCGAGACAGCTCATCTTCCCCCCTTGCAGCCGGATTTCAGCATCCTTGAGCAGAACTACAACTGTGCACTTTGCCTACACACATCAGCCATATGGGCAGGGGATGGGAGTGGGGAGGACCCGGCGCAGCACGTGCATTATCCCTGCTATCCACAACCAAACAGATGAAAAAATGTCAGCAAATTAAAATCTGCAGGAGCTTAATTCTGGGCAAATGGGATGAAATCCATTTGAGATAAAAAAGAAAGAAAGAAAAAAAAATCCAATACTGGAAAAGCCCAGCTCGAGGACAGAGGAGACGTGTCTGCAGCCCCGGGTGGATCCGTGTGCTGAGTCGGGGGGTCTTGGGTCTCGCTGAGCAGCAGCACTTTGCAGGGAGCACGTTAAAGCCCAGGGGGAGCCCAGGGAGGGGACAGCAGGGAGGAAGGACAGCCGGCAGCAGCAACAGCCCGAAAATAAATACAGCTGGTGCAGGGGGAAGATCCAATCAGGCCAGCACGAGGGTCAGCGGGAGATGGGGACGCAGCGGGCACCGGGCTCTGCGTGGCAGGGGACGCGCTGTCACCCACAGCCACCACCACCCTGCAGACCCCAAACTCCTCCTCAGTCACCAAGGGACTGAACTGATTCGAGCCATGTGGGAATCGCCCAAGGAACTCATAGCACCCCTAAATCCAGAGCACCCGGGAGCCGTTCATCACCTTCAGTGAGATTAAAAGCATGGAAAGCTCTTACTTGGAAGCAAACTTGTCAGACAGGAGACCCCGGGATCAGCATCTGGGATCAGGCACGGCACTGCCCCCCCAGCACCCACAGCTGGGAAAGCCAGTCTCCAAAGCACCTTTTCTATTTATTTTCTTGACTTCATTTCATTAAGATTAGACAGTAAATCTTTTCCCTGAGCTAAATATTTCATTTCCATTAAATCCAGATTAGCTGCCTGATCTACGGCACCTCTTGGCCAGGCCCTGGCATTAACCTTTCACACAGGGGCAGAGGGCAACCAGGGGGTTTGACCCCATTATTGGGGAGCTGTAACATAGTGCTGCCCCATGGCATTTTGGGATGGCCACAGTGTTTAACACCATTATTGGGGGACCATAACGTGGTGCTTGGGCATGGGGCAAGCTCTGCTCCCCTCAGGGGGATGGTGGCAGCAGGTCCAGCCACGCTCCCCTCACTGACATGGGGATTGCTGGGATGGGAACACCCTGGGGGGAACCCTCTGTACCCCCCACAGAGGGGCTTGGGTCCAGAAGAAGATTTGGACACTTGCTCAAATCCCCTCTGTGGGGGGACATAATCCTGTATAATTCCCCAGGGATGATGACAGAGGGAATATCTGAGGCATTCGAGGCATTTCTATGGGTCTTGCTGGGGTAAAGAATTTTCTTGAATTGTGGGGGGTGGGTTTCTTTTTTTATTTAGTTCAGAGTGATGGCTCAGGCCTGGCTCAGTGACATCCGTCCCTGCCCCCAGCCCCAGCTGTTTGCAGGCTGAATCCCTCCAGGATGCTCAGTGGGGACAGGACAGCTGGGACATGGGCACCTGGACAGGGTGAATATGGGGAGCTGATGGTCCCCCCCACACCCTGGCCCTGCAGGGGTCTATGCCCCTTGTCCCCAGGTATGAGAGGGCTCTGGGAGACCCACATGCAGTCACAGCAGAGCAGGGGGACACTGTGACCAGGGCCACCGACCCGCCCTCCCACCCTTCCCACCGCCAGCCTGGCAGAGACCCCGGCACCGGGGCGTTGTTATGGAAACAGTAATATCTTGCAATTCCACTGATTAAAGCAGGAATTGGAAAGCTGGGCCCAGAGCAGGGCCAGATGGAGACCTGATTCCCTAATGGCCATCGTCTCAGCCTGGCCATAATCCCACCACGTGTCCCTGTGCCAGCACCAGCTCCGTCCCCACTGCCGGCCACACTGCGGAAGAGCAGCGGATCGGCTGCAGTGGCTGCTGCACCGGGGGCTCAAGAGGTGCTGGAGACCCCGACCCCAAGGCGAGTATTGCCAGAGCATCCTGCGATGTGTGACCACTGCCTGGCACCACAGGCAGCCCATGCTCCCAGCAGAGACCCCCCCAGCTGCTCCTGCTGCTGGAGCTGTCAGCAGCCCTGGCCAAGCCCTTGCCTGTCTCCAGCTCCCACCCTGCAGAACTCAGTTTATTTTTTGACCAGGCTCTTGGAGAATTTCCAGTGGTTCTGCAGCTAATCCCATCTCCTGTCCCAACAACCACCAGGAACAGGAGCCACGTCCCCTGCGGAGGCAGTGGCTCTGTAGGGCCACTGACCAGGGCTCCCATCAGGGTGGGGGATGACCAGCAACTGGAGGTCCACCCATCCATCCTGGTCAGGACAGCCACCCAGGGTGGTGGGCACAGGGGTGCCAGGCTGAGATGCCACCAGGCTCAGCTCAGCTGTCCCTTGGGAAGGGAGCTGGCATCCGCCCTGCAGGATTCTCTCGACCCCTTCCCAACAGGAACCTCCCAACCCACGCCGGCACCGCTCAGCGCTGCTCACTCCTCACCAGGGGGCAGAGGGACGGATGCCTGTGGTTTGATGGCACCATGGCAGTGTGGAGGTGGCACCTCATACCTGATGTTGTCAATGAGGTGCTGGTGGGACTCCTGGGTGAGGACCATGCAGAGGGCGTAGGCCAGGCACTCCACCTTCCTCTCGGCCGCGTACTGCTTCAGGACGGTGAACACCTTCTCCTTGAGCTCTGGCTGGTCCCCGAGGATGTCATCTACCTGCCATGTGGGAGCCAGGAGAGGAGAGGGAAGGCCCCTGAGCAGTGGAGTGGTGAACACACATCCCTGGAATTTCTGTTCCAAAGATTTCACCAGGACAGCGGTGAGATCCCAAACTCCCAAACTCTGCTGGGTCACACATGGCCCTACAGGAGAAGCTCTGGCACAGGTGGGATGGGATCAGCCTGGAATCTGTCTGGCAGAGGACACTGCATTGGGCTTTTGGAGCTATTTAAGCTTCAGGCTTTGCATATTATTCCCTGACCCCCACAGACAGCACTGTCCTGCCTTTAGCCCTGGGAAGCTGCAGGGAAGTGGGGAGAGGGAATGCGAAGGTGAGCACCAGCCCTGGAAACAGCACCAGCAGCTCCCAGCTGCTGTCCTGTCCTCTCCACCTGGGAGGTGAGCAGGGCTCTGGGTGCACCCCTCTGGTGGCCCCTCCCTGGGGAAGGGGAAGAGTCATTTCTTCCAGGTGCTTGTCCCACTTGGCAGCTCCCTGGAGGGGGGCAACACCAGCACCAGACCCTGACACAGCCCCCCAGTGCTGCTGGCTCTGTGCAGGCACTGCAGGAGCTCCCGGCAGCAGCAGCACTTCAAGGTCACTAAATCTGGGGCAGCCACAGCAGCTGCATCCCCCAGGCAGGCTCGTGAGTTTCTCAGTTCCCAGGTCCAGCACGGGAATTACAGACTGTGGTGCTCCTGGTGGGATGGATCCCACTGGGCTGCTGTTAAATTTTTTCCTGGGCTGAGATCCAAGGGCTTGGTTTATGGGAATCACAGAATCATTAAGGTTGGAAAAGAACTCCCATATCATCGAGTCCAATCTGTGACTGATCCCCACTGTGTCAACCAGACCAGAGCACTGAGTGCCACATCCAGCCATTCCTTGAACACCTCCAGGGACAGCAACTCCACCGTTATGGGAGTGCTGCCACTCTTCAGTCCCCAGAGTGTCTCCAAGAGTGCAGGGGACAAGAGGAGACGTTGACCTGGAATTGAGACCATGAGCACCTCCATCACTTCCTGGTGATGCCCTGGGTCACTGGAACAGCCCAGCTCCAGCATTGCCCCGATGCTGCTGATGCGGCCACTGCCAGGCAGGCGTGGTTCGACCTGAGGCTCTACTGAATGAAGGAGGCTGGGGAAAAGTGACCCGCGGGCAGTGCGGGCAGTGCAGGTGTGAAATACCAGCCACCGGCACCCTCCGACCTTCCAGCCTCGCGGCGGGCGGGCAGGAGCAGCCGGCTGTTTGCAGCACCAGCAGCACCTGCCAGAGCTGAGCTCCCAGGAAAATGAGGGGGTAAAACACCCTGCAGGGTTTGTTATTTTCTACATCATGTGAAAAAATGAAGCCACTTCAAACATCTGTGCTGTTAATTCTCTCTAGAGAGGCATTTGCCAGCTGAGCTGTGCTCCAGCATCCAGGAGCCAGCGAGACATGTGCTCTGCAATCCTGTCTCTGTCCAGGCCGTCTGGGGCGGTCACCAGTGGCTTTGCTGAGCAGGGAAGGGAGGTGGCAGAGGAGTTGATGGGGATGTTCCCTGCCCAGCAGGGAAGGGAGGTGGCAGAGGTGTTGTGGGTGCTCGTGCTCAGCAGGGAGGGAGCAGAGACACTGATGCAGGTATTCGCAGCATCACAACTAACTTGCTCTCCTGTGATCATTCAGGAATCTTTTCCTTGGCTTAATGTGGCTTCATGAGATGGAGGCAGCATGGAACAACCTCCCCTCCTCGTTAATCTCCTGTAATCAGCAGGTATCTGTTTCCCATGCAATGCTCAGCCCTATGAATCCAAACCTCAGTGTGTATTTGTGAATCTTTAATGTAGAAGCTGACTGAGGGGATTCACCTGATACCCACAAATCTCTTTATGGATGTCTTGTTCCTTTACGAACTCTCAGGATCAAAAAACCCCACCAGCCTGATTATTTTCATAACAGCATTTTAAAAGGGTACTTTGAAATGGAAATTAGAAAGATTGAAAAAACAACTGTGATCAAATTTATAATTAGCAGGAGGCAATGTGTTTGGTAAAATACCCACTAGGAAGCTTTGGAGAACACAATGGAGATGTAATCACACTGATGTTCTCCCTTTTGCAACAAAGTAAGAGCTAAAATGTCTGGGGGGTGACCAGCTCAGACTTTGAAGGGACATCCAGAAACGCAGCAGAGCAGGATCTGCCCCTATTGGTTTCCCCCACACTCCTGAGGTGCAAAGGAATAAGTACTTGGGGTCACCCCCCGGGGATCAACAAGCTCTTTGCAGCACCCATCTGTTCTCCCAAGTAATTATCAGCCCCTTCTCTCGGGTGTCCCTGCCCCAGATCTGTGCCCTGGCCCAGTGACCAAGCCGGGAGCATCCCCTCATCCAAGCACACCGCCAAGGCTGAATGTGGGAGCCCCCGAACCTCTCAGTGAGAGGGTGCCCGGAGCCCCAGCTCTCACCCCACAGCCCGGCCTTACCTTCCTGCTGAACTGCTGCGCCTTCTGCCTCCTGTCCCTGTGCACGGCGTCGCCGCTGGGCACGCGGTCCCTCCTGCCGGGGCCGCGCCGGGGCCGCAGCAGCCCGAGCCGCAGGGCGCGCCCGCCGCACGAAGCCACCAGAGCCGCCGCCGTCTCCGGCAGCATCACCGGCACCCCATCCACCTCCAGCACGTAATCCCCCGGCTCGATCCCGCAGGCCGCGGCGGGCGACTCGGGGCTCACGGTGGCCACTCGCGGGGGGGTGCCGGTGGCCAGCTCGAAGCCGAAGCATCCCCGGGGGCCGGGCGGGACGCTGGCGTGCTGCAGGCGGGACACCACGCCGATGCTCGGGGGCACGTTGCCGCAGCGCCGGGCCAGCCCCAGCAGCGCCCGACAGCCCAGCGAGGACACGGGCTGCCCCTCGATCTCCAGCACCTCGTCGCCCGGGCGCAGCCCCGCCAGCGCCGCCGCGCTGCCCTCCTGCACCCACAGGATGTAGCACGGGCCGGAGCCGCTTATCTGGAAGCCGAAGGACTCGGGCCAGCCCTGGTTGGTCGCCGGCATGGCTGTGACTGGAAAAGAAGGAGGGAAAGAAAAGAGTTGTGATGGCTTTTCTGTGTTTCACGATAGTTCCCATAGATGCCACGCGGATCCCATCGGGTGTGGGGGGTTTCTAGTCTGTGCTGTGCTTACCATGGTAAACACCCCAGGATAGTGTATTTCCCCGAGATTTGCCTAAAATAACAGCTTTTATTCTTCTATCACTGGCTGCTGGCAGCGCCATTAGCAGTGAGGAGGCCACGTTGGTTGGAAAGGTTGGGGCTATGCATGGCACCCAGACCATGGCCTGGCACAGCTTCTGCCTCTCCTGTCAGTGGCACCCACCTGCCCCCCTCTGCCCTGGAGGTGCATTTAGGCATCTACTTGTGTTCATGTCTCTGGGAAAATGATTATTTCATTTTCCTGGCAAGTCACATTAATGAACAGATGATCCAAGAACTTAAAACAGCCGGATTTTAACCAGCTTTTCTCAACACAATATTTTAGCTGTTTGCCACTATAAAATTACTTCAAATGCATTAGAATTTGCCAGATCCTCTCAGCTCTCCTGGGAGCATTTCTTTGTGTCTCCCTGTCCTGTGTATGGATTGTCCCGATCACAGCATCCTGAAATGGCAAGATGAGGATTTTCAGAAGGACTTGTTTGTGGTTCATGTGAAGGGTTTGGACAGGCTCCATGGATGCTCAAGGAGAAATCGGGCACATCAGCCCTGAACATCTGCAGGAGTCGTCTTTGCCCAAGGTAAATCCGACCAGCTGATGTGCACAGTGCACTTGGATGCTCTTTCCATGCTGCTGATGTCCAGGCGACCTCACTGTGGTTCCTTCTAACCTACTTACTCCGTGATTCTGGGATGTGCAAGTGCCTGCACCGTCCACTGACCCTCGCTAAAATAATTCACATGTAGTTTTCTTCTTCATTTGACCCTGTCTGTGTGTAAAAATGCTTTTTACTCCCATGTTTATTCCGTCTGTGTTACTGAACACACAGATGTGCTCTTCAGATCCAAAAGCCTCAAACAGGCACAGAGCTCAGCAGCAGTCTCAAGGTGGCTTTTGGGGTGTGTCCCCCCCCATGACTGGGCAGTCCAAGGGGTCCCAGTTTGCTCTGGTCTGTGCTCCTGCCAGCACAACAAAGGCACACCTTCACCCCTCCACCTCACTGCTGGGGCAATTAGCTCTCTGGGCTCTGATCTGAATGACCAAAGCTCATTTCGTCTGCTGTTTAGACCTGGGAAATGTTGCTCAAAATTCAGTGCTGCTGAAAGCACTGTTTATTACCCAATTCCAGGTCAGGGAGATGAAAGAAGGTCTTCTCATGTCCATATTCAGCAGAGACAGTACAGCCCAGCTTGTGAGAATTCTGAGGGATCACAGAAATCTGTTTGCAGTCTGAGTCTGCTCTGCTGTTTCAATCAGCTGCTCCAGGCTGTGTAAGAGGGCACCAGAAGTGTCACCTTCATCAGGAGATATTAATAAGGACCAATACACTGTCACTACACTAACATTATAAGTGTAATAATCTCATCCTCCTTTGTGCAGCAATGCTGGTCAAATGCTACCTAAAAATCAGGGACTACTGTTATTACTTAAAGAGGAAACAAAGCTGTTTTCCACATTAACAGTGCAGATGTCAAGGATCAGAGGGGAAGAGTTGAGGGTAAAGCACGGGACAAGTCTGGCAGCAGTGGGATGACGTCCATCTGCGACCAAACATCATCCCAGGGGCTGCTGAGCACAAGTTTTGACAGCTCCAGCAAGAGCCCAGTAAGCACTGGGAGAGCACGAGCACCGCTGCTCTGGGCTGAGCTCCGGGGGAAAGCCCAGCGGAGCAGCGGGGAGCTGCGCCCCCCTTCCACCTCTGCGCCCCTCGGCTCGAGAACTTACAGAAGTCCGCAGCCATCCGAGGGCTCTCACCGGCGCCAGTTTGTTCCGCTAAGGGGCTGAAGCTTTCTCGATTCTCCTCCATCACCCTTGGAAGCGCGTCCCACCTACCCACGGGGCTCCCGGGAGCATCTTGCCGGCTCCCGCGCCCTCGCTGCAGCCCCCGGAGCTGGGGCACGGCTCTCGCCGGTCCGGGGGTGGGCACAAGGACCTGCTGCCACCGGGCAGTGCCGGGCACGGGGTAGCTGCCCCTTCCCGGGCTTCTCACGGGAGCTCTGCTCCTCTCCGGCCGCTCCGGGTCAGCGCCAGACACGCACAAAGGTTTTCCTTGCCTTTTCCTTTCCTAATTAACTTTATTCCCATCGCAAAGAGAAGCGTGCACGGACTAATTGCCGTGCTTGTCCTGGTTGAGCCTGATGCTGACCTGAGCTTGCAGATCTGGGGGGAATTAGGAGCTGGAAGGAGGGAAAACAGATTAGTGCCCGTGGAGGGAAATCCTTTACCCACAGGGCAAATCTGAAGCGACAGCACTTTGCAAAGCAGCCGGGACACAGCACTGGGGGGACCTGGGCGTGCTGGGACCTCGCTGGCCCCACCGGCAACGTGAGTGGGACACGGGAATTTTGGGAGTACAACCAACCCGTGGTTTGCTGCAGGGATTTGGAATCGGGACCCACTTTGGGGCTCGCCAGCAGAGCCATCCCCAGCCAGGGTGCTCCATGCAGGACAGCGGGGGTTCCTCACAGCTGAGTGTTGGGCGGCAGAGCCCCCCGTGCTGGCACCAACTGTCCCTTAAGCTGCTATTTCTGATTTTCTCCTCAGCACTCATGGATCCCACGGCTTAGCACGCTAAGAGGTTTTAGGGAATTACACGTCCTGCTGCGGCACCAGCGGGAGGGGCTTCTGCATCTCTTCACGGACCACACAGTGACCCGGCCCTCCCTTGGCTCCGGGCTGGCCGTGCTGCCGCAGCATTGGGATGGCTGGGAAACCTCCCCGGGAAACCTGGGAGAGCTGACAAGGGATCGGGTAAAGCCTTGGGAAGGAGAGCTGCAGGGACCTGCTCTGCCCAGCCTGGGGGTGAGCACGATGTGGTGGAAGGTCTTCCTCCCACCCGTGTCTGTCATGGTCATACATGTCACTGCTGCGGGTGATTCGAGCCCTCTTTCCCCCGACTCCTCCTGTCCTCTCCAGCTTCTTCCTGGCAGGTTATCCTGCACAGATCTCCCTGAGCATTCATTGCCAGGTGTTGAGGGATCTGCCCTCCCGTGCTGACACAGACACACACACTCCTACAAACCTCAGGGCCTGTCCGTGCTATTCCCTGCCCCGACAGACGAAACTGCAATGAATTCTTTTTTTCTTTTTTTTCAGCCAGTGAAGTAATTGCTTCTTTTGCCTCCATTTTTAAGTGACTGGAGCATTTTAAACACTGACAGTGAATTTTAATGCTTGCAAGAAATGAGTTCCAGGATCCCAAGTCACTGGAGATGGTTTCCTTGAAGATCTTCTGCCAGTTTTCAACCAGCCAAGACTTTATGTGATTTTTCACAGTGCTTGGACTGAATGAGCTCCATCTCTCTCAGTCTCAGCCTCTATTAAAGTATTTGCTGTCTGCTTTGTGCTTGAGCACAGCTGGTAAGGGCTCCAGAGTGGATGAGCTCCTTGGCAGTGCTGGTGCCAGTCCCAGCAGTGCCAGTGCCGGTCCCAGTGTGGTGGCACTCACTGCAGCTCCTGCCCTGGCTGTGCCCAGGGACCTTGGCACACAGACCCTGCCTGTCCACCCACAAATCACCCACCACGTGCCCACTCCTGTCCCTTTCTGTGCTGCCAGACTTGCCAAGTGACACCCAATCTCCCAAACCAACCTACTTCTGCACCTGCAGAAATTCTGGTGTCTCAGTAGGATGGGAAAGAATGGTTTTTCCCAAACTCCATCCTTCATCAGAAGTCAAGTGTCTCAGGTTGCACTCCGAGAGAGCTGTGCCCCAGGAATATTTTGCCTGAATTTCTGTCTCTCTGGTCTGGTTGGGTGCGTTGGAGGCTTCGAATTTATCAGGGGGGGAAAAGTCCCTTCCTGAAACTCACCCTCCTCTGCTGCCTCCAAGCAAGCGGATTCATCTCCTCTGGGTGCCAAAGCCCCTGGAGCACCCTTGGAGCGCTTACCTGTGCTGCCCGAGCTCCAGCCAGCGGCACGGCAGGACCCGGGGCTGGGAAAACCATCCCAGCAGTTGGGGAGCCTTTGGATCGCTGGCGCGGCGGCCGCCCGAGTTTCTCTGGCAAATTCCAGCCGGGCACCGTAACCCAATCGGCCCCTCGGCGGCCGCTCGGGCGGTTTCAGTTGTCACACACCACGGAGGGACGCGGCACAGGGATGGAGCCTGCCTTTTCCCACCTCACCCCGGCCCCAGGTGAGATCCGGCTGGTGCTGGAGCAAACCCACCTCACCTGGGACAGGGTAGGGTGAGGAGGCTCCGGGCTGGAAGGGAATACATTGCTCGGAGCTCCGGTAAGGCAGGAGGATTTTGCTTTAGAGATTTCACCAAAGGCCACAAAACTGAAGGAATTAGTGGGAATTCCTAAGGAACGCTGAAGGATGGGGCAGGGCAGCGCCACGGACACTCTTGGGAAGAAGGAAGCGGCAGCGCATCCGCACAGGAATCACACGGTGACGAGCTGCCCGGCGCTGCGGGAGCGCCGCACACCGCGCTGGCCTTTGTAAAGCTACTTAATTTATGTTTTTTACGGGTTTGATGCTGGTTCCCTGCCGCTTTGGAGGGCGGCACGGACGGCGCTGCCCCCGGCTCCGCTGCCCCCGGGGGCTCCGCGCCGCTCCCGGAGCCGCCCCTGCCGGGGCCGCCGGGGCACCGGAGGGCGCTGGAAGCCGGTGGAGAGCCGGGAAAGTGCCCTTCCGCAGGGCTGGAGTGTGCGGAGCGGGCGGGAGCCCCGCCGGCCCCGGGAGCCTCCCAGGATTCCCTCGGGATTCTCCCGGGGTTCCCCGTGTGTCCCTCCGGGGCTGGAGCAGCAGGGGCGGCGGAGGGAGCTGGGGGGGCTCAGCCTGGAGAAAAGGAGGCTCGGGGAGGATCCCACGGGGACAGGAGGGGGGACCCAGGTGGGAACTGGGCTCTGCTCTCAGGGAACAAGGGACAGGACAAGAGGAAACGGCCTCAAGCTGCACCAGAGTAGGTTTATGTTGGATACTGGGGGAAATTCCTTAATGGAGAGGGTTGTTAAACACTGGAAGGGGCTGCCCAGGGAGGTTTGGAGTCCCCATTCCTGGATGTGTCCAAGGCAGGACTGGCCGTGCTCAGTGCTCTGGGCTGGGGGCAAGGTGGGCATCGGGCACAGGGTGGGCTCCCCGGGCTGGGAGGGCTTTTCCAACCTCAGTGGTGCTGTGATTCCGCCTTGGCCCTCAAAGAAATGCTTAAAACATTGTGAGTCCAGTCCCGTGCGCCGGTGGAGGGAGGGCACTGGGATGTGCCGGTGGAAGGGCCGGGGGGTCCCTGCCTCGGCTGGGGCTGTTCCCGCGGTCCGTGAATCCCAGAGCCCGCACGGACCCGCCATCCAGCGGCGCTGGCAGCAGCTTCTCTTACATTCCAGGGCTCGGGATGGACTTCCTGACGCTCTTCCTGGTTTACCTGTGCTTTATGCTCCTTGTCACTGCTCTGCTCTGCCTCTGCTCGGGAAGGAAGGAGAGTTTCCTCGCAAGGAGTGTCAGCAGGGCAAGCCAGGTAAAGAGCTGGCCTTCCAGGTAAAGGATGAGCTGCCAGGTAAAGCACTGAGCTTCCAGAGGAACGATCATCGCCTCTTCTGGTGGTCTGCCCTGCTTCATTATGCTGAAAGTAGTGCAGCTGCTCTATTTCTGCTCCCCCCAAAAAATGCCAGTGGATGTGGTTAGAGTGATAATGCCGTATATTTCATATTTCCTCATGTTTTGAAAACTGCTCTCAAGGAAGTGGGGCTGGAAATAGAAGTAAACTTCCTTTCAGGTGTTTAAATCCTGCCCAAGCAGGTGGTAAAAACCATTTGGGTCTCACAGCTCCTGTGCCTGTCTGGGGTGGGGGCGAGGGTGCAGCTCCTCACAGTTCTAGAAGCACCTTGTTCAGCGACAAAACAACATGTCAGCTTTGAGAAATTAAATAATAATCAGGCCCCAGGAGTTTTTTGTTTTATGTTGTTGCTGTCATTGAGAGGAAGAAGGTGGGAGAGGTTTAAGGATTAAAATAGAGAATTATAACTGGTAGCAAATATTTTAGGGGAAGCTCTTTAATGTGTGTACTAATGCTGCAGGCTGTCATTTGCTAAGAAAGAGGGAGCAAGGAAGAGCTTTAAAAGAGAATTAAGAATTGGCATTTTATTGTAAAAAAAATGGGGAATTAGAAAAGTACCAGCTCATTTTTCTGTCTGTTGGGGCTGTGTCTGAATGAAAAGGGAAAAAAGGCTGTAGTGTTCCTGGAAGGGAAATGATGAGAGAATTGTCACTTAAATTGTAGATGATATTTAATGCTGTTTACAGGAATTCAGACAGACTTTGATTTTTATTACTAGTGTCATACTTGATCTTGGTTTATAGACACACTGTGCAGAGAAATTGATTATTTTCCCCCATTTCTTAATAGCTGCTGCTATGAAATGTTTAACAAGCAAAAATTAAAACACTGTGGTGTGAAACCACTGTCTGGAGGAATTTAATTGATACTTGTTAAATAAATCCATGTGAATATAATCAATACTTCACCTGGGAAATAAATACAGGTAATGCTAATTATAAGGACACGAGATAAGATAGATACAAACAAATACAGCACAAGAACCACAATATAAGAGGGATCTACAGCTCTTAGAGAGTGTTCAAAGGAGAGACGCGAGGATGGTGAAGGGTCTGGAGGGGCCACATGAGGAGTGTCTGAGCTCACTTGGCTTGTTCAGCTGGAGAAGAGGGGACTGAGGTCAGACCTCATTGGGGTCTGCAGCTTCCTCAGGAGGGGCAGCTCCGATCTCTGCTCTCTGTGAGCAGGGACAGCACCCAGGGAAGGGCTGGAGTTGTGTCAGGGTGGGGTCAGGTTGGATCTCAGGGAAAAGGCTCTTCCCCCAGAGGGTGGTGGGCACTGACCAGGCTCCCCAGGGCAGTGGGCACGGCCCCGAGGCTGCCAGAGCTGCAGGAGGGTCTGGGCAAGGGGACAGGGCCAGGGTGGGATTGTTGGGGTGTCTGTGCAGGGCCAGGAGTTGGATCTGTGGTCCTTGTGAATCCCTTCCAACTCAGGACATTTCATGATTTTATGATTAAATAGTTTCCCTAGACAATATTTTAAATCCATTTCTAGCTGTAATTAACAAAGTGTATAAGCCTGGAAGGCTGTTGGTGTTCCATTCATGTTGCTTTCCTGCTGGGCTGTGTCTCTTCTTGCAGCACACTTTGAAAAGCCTCTTTTTACAAACACTTGCCTCTTGAACCGCTGAGATGAGACGTACCAGTTATCACAAAAATATTTAGCATCTTCTCAGCTCCACATATGCTTTTTGCCTCCTGGTCTTTCACATCTGAGGCAAGAAGCTCTCACTGCATATTTTCTTTCCATGTCAGCTAGAAATAGGCTCAGCTGCTCTAATTCCTCCGCCACGGAGCTGCGTGTTGCTATAGAGATCTGTCAGCTCGGAGCAGTCAGACAATCCCACAGGCACAGGCCATGGCCGAGGGATTCACTCCATGAGCACGGGCAGGGTCCTCCTGCAGCACATCAGGATGGGCTTGAAAGGGCAATTAGACACGGAGCCACTGGGCTGGATCAGAGCTACAGCTGAAGAAACTGGAGTTTTTGGGGGTTTGGTTAGGGCGTGGGGGTTTTCTGTTTGTTTCTGGAGGCTAGCACGATTTTATGCCTTTGCTTATCTGCACTTCATCTGTCAGATGGCCTGATGGAGCATATTGTAGCTGGGGAATTGCTCAGTTCTATCCCCTGCTTAATCAGTCCCCAGCCTACACCCGCTGTAAGCTCCTTAGAACTTTCACACATTAACCCAGATACCTCTGTTTGGGCCTGTGGGGCTCCCAGGAACACTCCCATGTTGAAAACCCCAGCAGCATGCCTGCCTCTGGTCTTTTCCTCATGGAAAGGGTGGTCAGGAATGGGAACTGCCCATGGAGGTGGGGGAGTCCCCATCCCTGGAGGTGTCCGAGGAACGATGGGATGTGACGCTCAGGGCTGGTTGAGAAAGTGGAGATTGGCCACAGGTGGAACTTGATGGTCTGGGAGGTCTTTTCCAGCCTGAAGGATTCTGTGACTGTGTGTGTTATGGTTGGACTGGATGATCTTGGAGGTCTCCTCGAACTTTGATTCTGTGATGGGGAGCTCCGATGCCCCTGGAAATGAGCCTCCTCCCTGTGCTGTGACTGTGCAGGCACAGACCTGAGGGGCTGGGGACTTGTGTTTGAATCTGAGCTTCCCCCAAGGCAGAGGTGACCTGCAGTTCAGGTAACACAGTGTTTCTGTTTCCCTCAGGTGCTCTCGCTGGTGATCCCCACCCAGCTCCAGAGGGTGACACGCAGGGCCCTGCACAGGCTCTTCCACACCAGGTATTGCACTTCCATGCCTTTGGCATTATTTTTTACTGTATTTCTGGTTACTGTTGGGCTCTCCTGCCACCATCAGAGCTTTCAGTATTATACTTAGATATTCTCTCTTCGTTAGGGATGTTTGTCAGGGATTGCAGAGTCCCTTTAAGGTTTGCCACCCTGTTGTCTCTCTCTTCCTTGCCCATTGTTTAGTAGTTGGTACCCTGAAATATTTGAACATATTGACATATAAAGATAATGTGGCTCAGTAACAGATGTTGCTCACACTGATGGGAGCTGCAGCCCCCCAGGAATTACCAGAGTCTCTCTGGCAGCTGCAGATGGAGTCAGACAGGCTTGCAGGCTCCGTCTTCTCCCCCAAATCCCATTAGTCTTAGTCCAGCAGCCTGGATGTCCAGGTGGCTCAAAGGGAAGCTGCCCAGCTGCCAACGTGCAGCCTGCTGGATTCAGGTGGATTTTGTAGTGTCTGTAAACTCTGGTGCTTCAGGAATGTTTTAAATACCCTTTCCCTGAGGACCGCAGCTCCAGGGTGACAGACACTGCGGGGTGTAACATCTCCAGCTGTGGTGTGACTTCTGGGTTTGTTTTGCTGCCTGTTTTGCAGACCCTGTGCTGTAACACAGCCTGAGACAGAGAGGTGACACTGTCAGAGGTGCTGGGGGCACTGGGACCCCCCACGGGCACTGGAACTGCCACCCTCCTGCCACACTTATTTCATGCAGCTGCTTATATTATTATAGTGTCTTTAAGATTATTTACTGGGTTTTCTTTGCTTTTGGAGCTGCAAATGTCTCCTGGCACAATGTTTTGTGGCCTGTTGCTGTGGCATATTTTGTCAGCAGCAAAGTGATTGTGAGACTTTGTACTGACAGGGAGGAAAAATCCAAAGGGTATGGAAATAATGCAGTGAATTTAGGTGGTGTATTTAGAGGAGTGTATGTGGGGAGAAGAGAAGGAGAAGCCAGTGGATGGAGAAAACACTATTAGTATGCAATCCATGCTGGCCTGAAAACCTAAAAGAGGTGTCTCCTTGCATTTGTAGTCTTTGATCACCTCTGAGTGTACTTGACCTGTTAACCAGGATACAGAGCATTAAATAGACTGTCCCCTTTCTGTTTCAGAAGCTGTTTGTTTGTTGTCCTGCATGTAGCCTTGCAGGCTGCAGTGTTTGGGGAGTACACCTGGGAAGTGTTTGGATACTGCTGGGAGCTGCAGTTCCACCTCCTCCTCCTCCTGCTGCCCTACCTGCTGCTGGCTGGGAACGTGGGCTGCTTCCTCCTCTGCTCCCGGGCCAATCCTGGTAAGCTCCTGCTGGAGCTGCTTGAAAACCAACCTTAAAATGCTATAAATACCCTTTTTTAAAAAATGTTTTCCTTGTGTCTTTGACAGGTACAATAACAGAATCCAACCATGCATCCCTGGTTAAGGTTTATGCTTATGACGGTGTGATGTTTCAGAGAGGCATCGTGTGTCCTACGTGCACCATGGAGAAGCCAGCCAGGTCCAAGCACTGCAGTAAGGCCCTGAACTTCCTGGAGCAGTAATACTTTCCCAAAGGAATTCTGCACCGGGAGCTGCAGCTCACACTGCAGCTCTTGTGTTTCCAGCTCCATGCACACAGGGCTCTGTTTGTTTTCCTGGGGTCCCAGCTCACAGCTGCATTTGCCCATCCGTGGAGCTGCTTTGCTGCTCTTTCTTCTCACAGAAACCACCACATCCGATGGTATAATTCAGGGTCAGGAGCAGCCACGTTTTTGAGCATCTGGAAGTTAAATGAGAAATTATCACCTGTCAAGAATAAGGTCAGGATTTTGTGTTTCACAGAATCCTGGAATGGTTTGGGTAGGAAGGACTTTAAAGACCATCTTGTTCCAACCTCCTGCCATGGGCAGGGACACATTCCACTAGAACAGGTTGCTCCAAGCCCTGTCCAACCTGGCCTTGGACACTTCCAGGACTGAGGAATCCACCACCTCTTTCTCAGCAAATTCTCCTGCAGAATTTGCTGTTATCATCTAAAATAAAGGTGGGAACTGCAATCTCTACCTTTCAGGTGCCAGGCTGGGCAGTACTGTCAGAGAAACCAAAGTCTTGGAGCTGCAGTCTTGGTGAATACAGGAGGAAATGGGATATATAGTTTTCCTTACGATTTGCAACTGTAATCAATTTGTTTGCTTCAAAAGCTGTCAGCTAAATCCCGACTATTGTTCACCCGTATTTTCGGGTTGAAAAACTGCCTCAAACTGCGTAAAAACCGAATTGCTCACTTAGAAACCGAGTGCCCAGGCAGCTGTTCTGTCCCTGCTCTCCCCAGGTGCGTGCGGGACCTGCGTGCATCGCTTCGACCACCACTGTGTGTGGCTCAACAACTGCGTGGGAGCGTCCAACGCGGGCTGGTTCCTGCTGTACCTGCTGTCCCTGACGGCCACGGCCGCCGCCCTCGCTGCCCTCACTGCCACCCTGCTCCTCCGCATCGTGCTGCTCTCCAGCGCCGTGCACAGCACCTACCTCGATGCCCAGGGCCAGGAGCACCCTGTGGACGTTCCCTTCCTCGTCCAGGTGAGTTCACACTGTAAAAAGCTTGGTCTCGCTCTCTGCTGGCAGGAATCTTCTCCTGTTCCCTGCAGTCTGTCCCCGTCCTGGGAGTTCCAGCACCTTTGCACGGCTCGCGGGGTTTAAAGAGCTGCCATTGCAGGATAATTGAAAAATGTGGGAGTTTTCCTCACAGCACTTCCTTCTGCTCTCCCATTCGTTGGATTCCTGTCTCCAGTATCTGTCACTCAGCAGATGTGGTTCATAGAGAATGAATTTACATTCCATGACCACCTACTGTAGTAACCTTTAAGAAACAGTTGACAATCTTCATGGAGGTGTTAAAGCACTACCCTGGAGTTTAGGTACTTGGAATATTTTCTCTCACATGCAAGCAAAGGATGAGCATGAGTCTCTCTAGCACTGGAGTTGTTTCTATCTCAGTCCCCTCACCCCTGTAGTGTGGCAGTGAGGTGATAAGTACTACGTGCTTTATCTTTTCCTCATCCTGGACAGCAGATATTTCAGCCTTGGACTCTCACAAAGGGATCCCGGTCAGGGAATGTTTGAGCAATGCCACTACCATTCCCAGGAATGGGATTTAACTCAGAAAAGAGCTGCTTAAAGTGTGTCATATCAGCAAAGCCCAAAGTTGTACCAGATTGTTGCCCCTTCCTTTGGCAGTTTGTTTTCAGATGATTTGTGTTAATGATTTATGAATTTAAACAACAACAAAAAACAAACAAGAAGATTCCAAACACAAACAGTTTGAAATAGATGAGCGTGGAAAATCCCCCCACGCATTAGCAAGGCTTGGGAGAACATACAGGTGTGGGACTCTGCGTGTTCTGCTCAGAGGTTGGAGTTCAGTCATGGAATTGTTAACATGGGAAAAGGCCTTTAAGGTCATCAGGTCCAACCAGCACCATGTTCACCACTACCCCATGTGCCCAAGTGCCACTTCCACATGGTTTTTGAACACTTCCAGGGATGGGGACTCCACCTCTGCCCTGGGCAAGCCTGTGACAATGCTTTGCAACCTTTTCTGGGAAAAAAAAATGTCTGTAATATCCAACCTAAACCTCCCCTGGTGCACCTTGAGGCTGTTTCTTGAGGAATGGACCCTTGCTGAGCTGGGTGGGGGTCAGGGCTGGGATGTCTCTCCTGTGGCACCACCACGGTCCTGTGTGCACATGGATGTTCATTCCAGCTGAGGTTTTACAGTGGCCATGTGATTCAATCCTCCAGCTTTTTAACTCAGTTATTTTTCTCTTTCCTTTTCAGCACCTTTTCTTGACTTTCCCCAGGATTGTGTTCATGCTGGGGTTTGTTATCCTGCTCACCCTCGTCCTGGGTGGGTACAGCTCTTTCAGCCTGTACTTGGCCTTCACCAACCAAACCACCAATGAATGGTGTAAGTCCAGAAGATTTGGGGGCTCCCACCATCTCTCATCGCAGCCCCACGACGGACAATTTGTTTACAGAAACATTTATTCTAAAGGAATCTGGAGGAATTTAAAGGAAATCTTTAGGCCTCCTACAGCACTGGAAACAAAGAAGAAAACATGAAGATATTGGTGCGTTTTTAGACTTTTTTTGTAAGATTTTTTTCCAGCAGTGAGTTTGGAAGCCCCAGACAGCTTTTGGAATAAGATTACTGCAGAATTCTCATTGCTGGTGCCTCAGCAGAGCCTCATTTAAGATCCCTCCCTCTGTGAGGTCTCTGAGGTTCAGCTCAGGCCTGTGTCCTGGTTACAGGGACCAGCAGTGAATTTTCTGGGATGGAGGGGCCAGTTTTGGTCCATCATCCTGCAGTGAATGTTTCTCTCTGGGAAGGGATGCTGTGTATTTTGAAGAAGCTGCATTTTCTTGTGAGTATCTTTCTTTGGGGAATGATTAACCTGTTACTGTAACAGTAAGTACAACAGGTTGTGTGTATTTAACTTTAAAAAAAGCCCCATGATTAGTGGCAGGATCTTACCCTGCAGAAACCATGTTCTACTGCAGATTTGTACTAATGTGGAGCACCTTAATTTCAGGAAGGAAATTAAAGTGTTGCATCTCCTTAGCCTGTCTCTTCCTTGATCCCTGTTTTCAGCTCCTTCATATTTCAGCCCAAAAATCATGCAAATGGGGAACTCTGGACAGAATTTCAGCATCCTGAGAAGGGTATCAGAAAACTGATCCTGACCTCTGGACACAGGGATTCCAGACTTAATCCTTCTGGCATTTCCCATCTTTATGCTGTTGGTTGATGTATCTGTTCACCGTGGGAGGCTCAGCCATGCTTTAGGCATTTCTCTGTATTTTGGGCACTTTGCTGCAGGGGAAGGTGCAGTTTCCAGGGCAGCCCTCACTGACCAGGCCACAGCAGAAGCACAGCAGTGACAGTCCCCACTTCTTAAGCACAATATAAATGTCCCCATTTCTTTCTCCTTCCAGGAATTCCTCTGTTTGAGGGATAATAGAGCAAAAACTGAGAAAAAATATAGTAAGAACTTTAAATAATTTTATTTTTAAAAATGTGTTTATTTACATGCTGAATCTGTACAATACACAATTAAAAATCCATATATGGTTTAAAAAAACCCAATTCCTGTACAATATGGCTTTCCAGCCCCCAGACTGGCTCTCAGAGCAGCCTGGCTGGCATTGCGGGGTACAAGGATGCATTCAGAGACCAGTACATAAGGCTACTTGTCCAGGATATCAAATAAAATACTGCAGTACCATGCCTTGGGAGGCCTGAAGGAGTGAGGTTAAAGGCATGAGAGTGTTTGAGTGGTGCTGAACACACCCCCCAACTCCTTAGGTTTAGTTTTCTCCACTTGTTTTAAATGCATATGATTAAATAGTCTCCTGTGAGACCCCACACTTTCTGAATCCTTCCGAAAACCAGACCACTGCTGTCCTGGGGGCAGAGGGAACTGATTCCCGAAGGATCCTTCTTAATTTGACGCTGCTGTACACAACACTGAGTGCCACATGTGGCCTGCCAGCCTCTTCCCAGTGTGACCAGGCAGAGGGTTTAGCTCCTGCTACTTGGTTTGCCCTGGGAACACCCCGGGCCTGTCCTACCCTGTTCCAGGCCTGTCCAGTCCTGCTGAGCCAGTTCCCTCCTCGCTCTCTGAGCAGCTACAGCGGCAAACTCGGGGCTGACTCAACCCCGGTGACCGGAGCCCCCCCCAGCCAGGCGGCCGTGCCCTACACGATGACAGTCTGCACCTCCACCTCTCCCTCCTGCGCGGCGATCACGAACTCCCCGGCGTGCTCCATGATCTCGATGTCCTCGGAGGCCACCATGGTGACCGTGGCCTCCTGCGCGGCCAGGGCGCCGTCGGCGGCGAGCACGGCGCCGTCTCCGATGGCCGAGGCCAAGGTCATGGCCACCTGCTCCGTCAGGCTCTCGGGCGTGGCGATGGTGATGGTGTCGGCGGCGTCGGCGCCCGCGCCCTCGGCCACGGTGACGTTCTGCACGATGATCTGGTGCCCCGAGCTCGCCTGGTTCACGATCTGCTGCACCACCTTCATGATGTGGCTGTCGACCTGAGGGGAGGAAGAGCCCACCCTGATTCCTGCTGTGGTTACTGGGAGAAGCAGTGACAGTTACCACTGTGGGGCAGCACAGCCGCATCCCTCCGGCTGGTCACCTCTGTCTCATCACCCCAAGACCACACTCTGGAACGTGTCACCCCTCATGTCACTGAAGGCGTGTCACTAGTAAAGTGCTTCCTTACAGGAAATCAAACTCCTGGTTGTAGAAAAACCTCAACAACCCACACCCAAACTTTTAAATTGACTGAATCGATCCAGGAGCTGAGTCGGGCTCTGAGTTTGCAGCAACCCTCGTTGCCAGCAATCAGGAATGTCTTAGAGGATCATTTCTGAAGGGCTGGAGTGTTCCTGTACCATTTACCCAGCCTGCAGCTCTGCTCTTGTGTCTGAAGTCACACAGTGCCCATCCTGGAGAGGGTCTGGCCTTATCAAACCCAGAATGAGCCACATTGTGGTTTTAGGTCTGCAGAACTACACAGGCGGAGTCACAGAATCCCAGAATGGTTTGGGTTCAAAGAAACCTTAAAGATCATGGAGTTCCACCCCCTGCCATGGGCAGGGACACCTCCCACTGTCCCAGGTTGCTCCAAGCCCCATCCAACCCGGCCTTGGACACTCCCAGGGCTGGGGCAGCCACAGCTTCTCTGGGCACCCTGTGCCAGGGCCTGCCCACCCTCACAGAGAAGGATTTCTTCCCAATATCCCATCTAACCCTGCCCTGTTAGTAGAAAACAATTCCCCCTTGTCCTCTCACTCCAGGCCCTTGCCCAAAGTCCTTCCTCAGCTCTTTTCTAGGTAGGTAAATTAATGATTTGAAATTGGATTTACTAAGCATGACTCTCAGGCACTAAAAGTGACTCATTTCAGCTACACCAAAGCCCCAAAATCAGTTTCTGTGGCTGCTTTACCTCATGTCTTGTTCCCTCTATTACTTCAGTAGCTTCACTGGTCTCCATGTCTTCAGTAGAAGTCTTGAAAGACAAAATGGGATGATTTCCTTTTTAGGTTATTACAAAAAAAATTCCTTTGTTACCAAGATATAATTCACTAAGATATTTTACACAAGTCTTTCTGTCCCCCCCCATGATGCAGTAGCTACTCCAAGGAGAACCTCATGACATTCCCTCCAAATCCCATTATCAGGGGCCACTTAAAATTAATGCAAAATGTTCACAAACAACTCAAAGAGAATGTCCTCTCTCAGCAGGATTTGGCCAAGCACCAGATTTTTTTCTCCTATTGGAGAAAAACTATGGCAGCCCTAAAAGAACTCAGTAACTGAGCTCAGTTATCCTGCTCAGATGAAAACTGGCTCTGTATCGTGAAGGGGGAAAAAGTGAAGTACGTAATTCATTGCTTTTGGCAGCCTCTGTTAGAAACAATAGAGATTATTTGGGACAAAACAAGCTAAAGAGAAATGGGAAAAGAGATTAGGGAAAGCTGAAGTGAGTTTGTGAGGCCATAAAATCTGGTGTGGTCAGAAGTTTTCTGACTCAGCCTCCTGCTGAGCCAGTCAGTTTGCCCTGTGTTCTGCTTTTCCTGCCCACATCACACAGCACTTCAGGAGGGTGAGGAAGCTCCAATTGCTTTCCTTCCAAACGAGGTTAATCCTACTGACTCCCAGGGCCCTGCAGGCAGGGGTGGTCCTGCTTTACCTTCTCCCAAAAGCCTGGATGAGGAACACTTACACCTGCTCTTTTCCTGACCAAACCCTGTGCTGAATGCCCCCTCTCACCTCAATGATGTACTCCTGAGTGTCGGCCACCACCGAGGAGAACTCCACCAGGACGGTGTGGGGATCCTCCGAGATCACCGTGGCCGCCAAGTTGTCGGCTGACTGACTTTCCTCAGACACCATCACTTCTTCCACCTCTTTCATAGCAATGAGGCAGCCACCTGGAAAATTCCAAAACAGCCACAAAAACATTGCTTTTCATGACCATCTCAGATAGTACCTGGAAGATGCTACACAGCACCAATGAGGCCTCTTTACAGGATGCCATGGACAAGGGACCAGTGTCACACAGGAGGCTCTCAGCCCACCAGGACAGGCCAAGCAAAGCATTGTGTTCCAGCAGGCAACTGAGCCTCAAGCAGTGCAGCTCTCGAGTGCAATTCCAAAACACACAGCTAAAACCTATCCAATCCCATCCCCCTGCCATGGGCAGGGACACCTCCCACCTGCCCACGTTGCTCCAAGCCCTGTCCAACCCAGCCTTGGACACTTCCAGGGATGGGGCAGCCACAGCTTCTCTGGGCAACCTGTGCCAGGGGCTCACCACGCTCGTAAGGAAAAATTTCTTCCCACTATCCCATCTAAATCGACCCTCCTTCACCTTAAAGCCATTGCCCCCTGTGCTGTCACTACAGTTCCTGATTGGGAGTCCCTCTCTGGCTTCCTTGTAGGCCCCTTCAGATACTGGAAGGCTGCTGTGAGCTCTCCACACCACCTTCTCTTCTCCAGGCTGAGCTGACTTTCTCTGGGCACCTCCTGCTGCCCCCACATGCACACAACCACAGGTCCTTAGGGCCACCCTAGGGCCCGCTGCCCCTCAGCCCAGGAGCAGGCCCCGGGGGGCCCAGGCTGGCAGCCCACCTTTGGTTCGGAGGTGCCTGTTGAGCGTGCCGTGCTCCGCGAAGCCGCGCCCGCACTTGTAGCACTTGAAGGGCTTCTCCCCGGTGTGGTGGCGGATGTGGCGCACCAGGGAGCCCTTCTCGCGGAACCCCCGGCTGCAGAACTGGCACACGTACGGCTTGTCCTCCAGGTGCGTGCGGAAATGCACCTGCTGGGCGTTCTGCACACACAGGGAAGCAAGGCGAGCGCTCAGAAGGGGCACGGGAAACTCAGGGAGGCAGCACTTTGCCTGCCAGCGTGAAACTCGGCGTCTTTAGGACTTCTGGTGTACAACACGGGGGTTGATTTTATTGCTGTGGTTCAGGAACGGCACTCCCCAGTTTAGTGCTCCCACTGAGACTTGCCAAACCATGAGCTGCTCGCTCGCTCCCCCTCCCCCTGCAGTGGGATGGAGAGAATTGGAGGCCCCAAAGGTGAAAATCATGGGCCGAGATAAGGACAATTTACTGGAAACCGCAATAAGAAGACAGCAACAGCAGCAGTACTAATGACAGAGGGTGCAAGAAACAGGTGAGTGATTCACACAAAAAAAAACCAATATTAGACAATACTGGGCATCTCCTTCCACCCCATTTTCTCAACCCCAAGGAACCGCCTCTCCCCAGAAGTGACTCCCTTCCACCAGCCCCAGCAATGACATGGGTGATACAGAATAACCTCTGTGCCCTGGCTATGCACTGCCTGGCTACTGCAAAAATTAACCCTGTCCTAGCTGGAAGCAGGATAGACTGTTATTACAGATTTGTTCCACACATGAAGGAACAGTTTCTTCACAAACCTGACATTTTTATGAAGACTGTCCTTGTTTTGCTCACTAAACTGAAACCTCTTTCTGGAGCTTCAGATCACAGAATCCCAGAATGGTTTGAGTGGGAAGGGACCTTGAATACCATCCAGTTCCACCTCCTGCCATGGGCAGGGACACCTCCCACTAGCCCAGGTTGCTCCAAGCCCTGTCCAGCCTGGCCTTGGACACTTCCAGGGACGGGGCAGCCACAGCTTCCCTGGGCAGCTGAGCCGGCACTTGCTCTCTCAAAGCGAAGCCTCCGAAGCTCTCCCAAGCCCTGGCTGTGGGAGGGCCAGCCTGGAGGCTGCCAGGAGGGAGGCACACCTTTGTCTTGTAGCGCTTGCCACACTTGGGGCAGGCGTAGGGCCGCTCGTCCGAGTGCACCCGCCGGTGCCCCTTCACGTGCGCGATGGTCTTGTAGAGCTTCCCGCACTCCCCGCAGCGGAACCGCCGCTCGTTCACATGCACCTCCTGGTGCTTCTTCAGCAGGTAGCCCTTGGTGAACTCCTTGCCACACTCCTCACACTTAAAAGGTTTGTACTCTACAGAGAGAGAGAGAGAGAGAGAGAGAGAGAGAGAAAGAGAGAGAGAGAGAGAGAGAACGTGTGGTTGATACAGCAGAACCAGCAGCAGGAAGGATCCAGTACAGGCTGCAAATAAATTCTGAGAAAAATAACCCGGAGAAGGAGAGGAACTGTGTTTTCAACTGCATGTGTGGGTTTTCACAGAATCCTAGAATATTTGGGGTTGGAAGGGACCTTTTTAAATCTTTCTTTTATCCTCTATTCAACAGCTCAGCTGAAGTCAACCTTTTCCTATCAGCGTGTTAAGCATTGATTTTGGCCACATAAAGCCAAGGAGTTTGAAGCACAGCTGTGCCGTGGCTGAGGTCCCTGTAGGCCACAGCACATGGCATACAACAGCACCAGCCCAACTTTACCTGTGTGACTTTTGATGTGTGTTTCCAGGGCAGCAGTTTCACTGAAGGCTTCACTGCAGTGAGGGCAAACGTACTGCTTGTACCCGTTGGTTCTTTCTGCAGGTGCCTATTGGAGAGAACATGGTGAAACTTCTATTTGTTTGTACTGACTGGTGTGTAGAGTAAGGACTGCTGCCCAAATTCCCATTTAAATACTCCAGCTTTGACAAGGAAGAGATCTCTGTTGCTGAAAGAGACAGCACGTTTGTGCAGTAACACCTCACTGAGAAGTGTAACTATAAAATTTGACACAAACCAATAGGCACCAGAGAGACAGGTGAGGACAACACAGGGGTGTGAGGCCAACAGTGCTGCCCACAACCAAACACAGGCAAGGAAGATTAACAATTAATCTATTTATGGAATACAAACATACAGATTCTGGTTCTTCTGACTTAACACACTGTTCCCCACAGGGCTCCTCTTCTACTTCCACCACTTCTAGTTCTTCTGGAGCAGCTGTAGCAGGTTCATCTGGCTTCTGCACCTCCTCCACAGCAATTCTCTCAATCACAATTCCTGAATTCCTCATGGCCTGCCTCAGCAGATTCTCACTGTTCTCTTCCCCCTCACATGGCAGCTCCTCAGGACGTGCCTGCTGAAGGAAGAAACAGGAGGTTTGGCACAGCAAATCCACAGCCTGTCCTTTTTCACAGCAACGTTGCTGTGGCAGTCACACTCTGGGGGGTGTCCAGTGCTGTGCTACAGGGCTGAAAGATCAGCCAGGGAATACCTTGGGCTGGGGAGGAACATGAGGTGGATCTGTACTCTGAAAACCCAAGGGATGACAAGCCTTGGCTCCTACCACAGTCTCCTGGCAGGGAATGGTCAACAAAAACACCCCCTCATCCTCCAGTACATGGTGGTGAACCCCAGACGCCCTGTAATCTACACACACTGCTCAGCTCAGCAGCAGATGGGCCCAGGACAGAGCACAGTGCCTGCCCACACAGAAAAGGACCTAATTAACCACTTAATTCCCACACTCAGGTTTATTCTTGGTACCCACAAAATTTTATTCACGAGGTGAAACATTCTTTGCATGAAACACACGTAGGGTGTTTAGGAGAAATGACACTCACATCTGGATCCAGGGGTTTTCCATCTACCACGGGAAGTTCCTGCATCTGGACGTGGACTTCGTGCAGGACATTGCCTTTTGCATCTGTCACGAGGTGGATGACGGGGGAGGCCTCGATGGATTCGCTCGCTATGGATGAGACAGTGTCTGTGGTGGAGCTGCAGGAGCCTTCAAAGGAAGCAGCACAGGGAAGCCCTCAGGGAATGGCCAGCCCTCAATGCCCTGGGCACTACAAAATATTTGGCTTAGGACAGGAGGTGCTTGTTAAAGCCACCTTTGCACCAGATTCTCACACATTCCTCAGTCAAGACCTGGCTATGGAGTTTCAAGGTAATAGGTTGGGTCTATAATTTACTTCTTCTTGTATAAAGAATATAAACTGAATACCACAGAATTTGGGCTTCCTTCATAAATGAGAATCCTAGAATGGCTTGCTTTGGGTTGAGAGGGACCTTAAAGTTCCTGTCATTCCACCCCCTGCCATGGGCAGGGACACCTCCCACCAGCCCAGGTTGTTCCAAGCCCCGTCCAACCTGGCCTCGGACACTCCCAGGGGTGGGTGGGGCAGCCACAGCTTCTCTGGGCTCCCTGTGCCAGAAGGAATTTATATTCCAAATGCCAGGAGGGTTTGGCTTTATCAGACACAAGGCAGCATCACTGACCTGATGGCAAATCCTCTTTGTTGACAACTATTTCTTTGGTCATGTTGAAGCGGATTTTTTCGGTGCAAGGCGTCAGAGATTTAAGGTGCCGAGTCAAAGCTCCTGATTCTCGGAAGCTTTTCCCACATTTCTTGCATTTGTAAGGTCTTTCATCTGGAAATGACAAGAACCAAAACATTACACGCTGCCAGGATCAGTTCTGGGTGTCAGGCTGCTGGAAGAACATGCTCAGCTCTCTACAGCACGTGGACTGTGCTCATCCCAGAAGCTTCCACTGCCTCCCAGCACCCCAAATATTGGGGACCTCAAGGGAATCAGCTCAGCAGAAGATGGAAAGCACAAGAAATTCCCCTGGAAGACAAATGGATAACCACACACAGCTCCAGCAAGGAGGAACTCTTACTCTGGGGAGCTCTTACCAGTGTGCCGCCGCTGGTGCCGGATCAGAGAGCCCTTTGTCCTAAAGGAAGTTCCACAGAGTTTGCACTCATAGTCCTTCCTGCTGCTGTGAGTGATCATGTGAGCTTTGAGGATGCTGGCCTAGGGGAAGAACTTCCTTTGAGAGATTTTCCACATGGTTTAAGGGTTTTACATTTCAGCCACAAAGAACAGCAACGCTCCTTGTGAAAGCAGAGCTTCCCTTCAGGGAGTGCATCAGGCAGTAGGGAAGCTCATTCTAATTCCCATTCTTCATGAAATCTCTTAGCTGACAAGTCACTCAGTGACCCCCAGGAGCAGAGAGCATACTCACAGTTTTGAATGTCTTCTGGCATAGCCCACACACGTATCGCCCCTCCTTGTTCACCTGCAGCTTCACCTTGATGAGCTCACTGGGAGTGTCCTGCTCCTGCTCCTCGGGGCTGCCCTGCTCCTCACTGACCTCCCCATCCACGGGGCCATTGGGGGGCTCAAAGACATGGTCTCCTGCTACAATGACTTCTTTGATGTGCCCACTGCCTGGGAAAAGGGTGGGGAGACACTTGGGTTCTTTACAGGACAGAGCTCTGCCCAACAAACAACTCCCTGTCCCAGCATTCTGTGCAGAAAGAAGGAGAAGAGGTACTTTAAACCTGCAACTCCACTCTCGTTATTATGGCCCAGCTATTGAAATGGGCACTTCTGGAACCGAGTCTTAAATCTAATTTGTATTAATTGTTTGTATTAGTTAAGCTGAAGGAAATCAGATCAGATTGGATGTCAGGAGGAAACTCTTCCCTGTGAGGGTGGGCAGGCCCTGGCACAGGTTGCCCAGAGGAGCTGTGGCTGCCCCAGCCCTGGGAGTGTCCAAGGCCAGGTTGGAGCAACCTGGGACAGTGGGAGGTGTCCCTGCTCATGGCAGGGGGTGGGATGAGATGGGCTTTCAGGTCCCTTCCAACCCAACCCATCCCAGGACTGTATTCCCTGATCCTGAAGCAGAGAGAACTGCAGAGCTGGCCTGGGCGTGCCTTTCACAGCTCTGAGAGAACACCCAGCCCCAACCCCAGAGGAGGACACAGACTCCAAACCAACCCCCGGGGGGCAAAGGCAGCCCCTCAGAGCTCACCTACGATGGCCGAGGCATTGCTGATCTCCTCTGCTATGGAAGAGGCTTCAACAACAATGTGAGCAACAGTGATGGACTCCTCGACAGCGGGAACCACCTGCTGGAACACAGAGCGGCTCAGCAGGCGGGTCTGGCACCTCTAAACACGCCGTTCCCTCCCCCCCCGACCCAAAAGGCCGACGCGTCCCGCGGAGCCGCCGTCACCTTTTGTGCCTCGTGGCCGAGCAGCCCGGCGAGCGCGTCGGGAGGGCGCTGGCAGCGCTTCTGCAGCTTGTGCTGCACGAACTCCTGCAGGGAGCTGAACTCGGCCTGGCAGCGCCCGCACCGGTGCACGTCATCCTCGTCTGCGGGGGTGGGAGAGCGGCGTCAGCGGGGCCGGCCCGGGGCGGCGCATCCCGGGGTGGGGGGGCACACACACGGACCCCCGGGGGGCACACAGGGACACCCCCCCCCCCCCCCCGACCGCGCCGCCCCCGCCGGGCCCCCCCCCCCCCGGGCCGGGGCGCGGTGGGGGCGG
>JAWWEU010000034.1:15558730-15619217 GCA_035583155.1 Acropternis orthonyx | reverse complement strand
GAGCCCAGCCGTGCCGAGCCGCCCCCCGCCGCCCCCCGCCCCTCGCCGCGCCGCGCCGCGGAGGATGCTCGGGCCGTGAGCCCGCAGCCGGCAGCCCCGGCGCGGCGCAGCCATGGGCAAGGACCAGGAGCTGGTGCAGGCGGTGAAGGCGGAGGACATCGCGGCCGTGCAGAAGCTGCTGCAGAGGCCCAAGCCCGGCAAAGCCAGTGAGTGCGGGGGCGGCGGGGCGGGGGGGGGGGCGGCGGCGGGGGGGACACACCGCGGGGGACACACACACGGGCACTGGCGTCGCAGCAGCGGGCGCGGCGGCTCGGGGCTGCATCCCCGGGGCTGCATCCCCGGGGCTGCTCCCGGGGCCCGGCCGCGATGCCGCCCTGCCCGCCCCGGAGCCTCCCCGGCCCTTCCCCGGCTGCGGCGCGTCGCAGGCGGGCGGGGGCCGTCGACGTGCCGGGGACCCCCGGGCGGGGCGGGGGGGAGGCGGCCCGGTAGGGATCGGAGCATCCCGGTGGGGCTCGCAGCATCCCCGGGCGCTGCGCGAGGGCTGGCCGCTGCGCACGGTCGCCCCGCCGGTCCCGGAGCAGCTCCCGGCGCGGCCGGTCTCCGGCCGGGCTGCCCTTGCCCTGCACCCGGGAGCAGCTCCCGGTCCCACGGGATGTTTGGCCTGGGCAGGGGCAGCGCTGGGTACATCCGCGTGTGCGTGGAGCGAGTGTGCCCGGCCCGCGCGTGTGAGCCCCGCGGCTCGGTGCCCGCGCACCTCTGCGTGTGTCCGCTCTGCCGCGGGCGCGTGTGCGGCTGTGTTTGGGTGCGTGGGGTGTTTGCGTGGCGGTGTGTACCCTGGCATCTGTGTGCTTGGCTGGGCTGTTGGTGTTCCTCGGTGAGGGGGTGTTTGGATGTCGCTCCGCGGGTATGTCCCGGTGCATCCCTGCGGCTGGCTGTGTGCGGCTCCGCGTGTGCACTGGGTGTGCGTGGCCAGGTGGGAGGCTGCGGGGGTGTGCGTGTGGCTGTGCGTGTGTGTCTCCGGCTGTACGTGTGTGTAGCTCCATGAGTATCTACTCGCTGTAGGATATAACTGCTCGGTCGAGGCGTTCCGCCCGGGAGTGAATAATTCATGGTGCTGATGCAGCCGCAGGTTTCAGGCCTGGTGCATGGGCATGAACTGGGGGGCTGGGGTCTGTCCCTGTGTATGGATGGGGAGCGCTCGTTTGGCAGCGGGTCACTGGACGCACAGCCCCTTCCTGGTTGCACCCAGTGTCCCTCCCTCCAGGGCCCAGAACTCCCCGAATGCAGCCACCCCTGTTTTCTTAGAATTGTGCAGGGCTGGTGTGGTGTCCCCCATCCCTGGTCATGCAGGGGTGTTTCTGGCCGAGCAGGGCCAACATAGTGTCCTGTGTATCCTGGTGCTGAGCAGGGCTGGTGTGGCCCTTGTGGCCCTGCTCTGGTGTGGCCCTTGTGGCCCTGCTCTGGTGTGGCATCCAGCATGTCCGAGGTGCCACATGAGGCCAGCATGTATTTTCTCGTGTTGTGAAGGGCCTGTTCCCCATGTCCTGGTGCTGTGCCCTGCCACAGTGTTCTTCATGTCCCCACTGCCATCATTGCTGTCACTGCTGAGGGGCTGTGCAGGACAAGAAAAGCCTCTAGCTCAGAGCCCCCTGCATCTTAACAACCTGCTCCAGGTGCCGCCACTGCTGCAGCCTCTTGGAGTGGCATGTGGGGATGGGGACAACCCCTGGCCTGTGCCTAACACCGTTCCCTACAAACCCCTCTCCAGTCCCTGCTGGCCTGGGCACACAGCTGGTGTTGCTGTGGCAACAGCCAGAGGTGCCAGAGTGCCACCACCTCCTCCTGTATCACTCTCCTTCCCAGTGCCCTGTTGCACCTCCCACTGTTGAGCCCTCCACATGCCAGGCAGACTGGCCATGGGGGACTAGTGGTGCTCCCTGTGCCAGCATTGCAGGTTAGGGGCAAGGGACATCCAGTGAGGCTGAATCTGGTGCTGGGGAAATTCCCACTGTAGGCCTGGATGCTTGCCCCATTCCCTGGCTGGGCTGCCCATCTCCAGCTCTGCTGAACCCACTGGTGCCAGTGCTGGGCTGCTCTGGTGCCATCTCCCCACCGGACCCAACCCTCTTACCCGGCAGCAAGTGCCACGTGTGTGTTATGGGTGCCGTGCTCCCAGCCTGGGGTGCATGAGCACCTCTGCCCATGGCAGTGAGGCTGCAGGAGTGGTACAAGGAGCAGGAGGGCACTGAGCAGGGCTGTCCCTGTGCCGTGGTGTCCCCATGTCCCCTCCAAGTTCCAGTCCCACACATGCCTGTGGTGCTCCCCGCGCTGCGCAGCACCAGAAAGATTTGTAACTTAGCTCTGTTATCTGGATAATATCCTATTCATGTGGGGTTTAATAAATGAGATTTTAAAAATCCTGGTGTGAATTAGCGCGGGTTGCCATGGTGACATGGGGCCCGGGTTGGTGTGTGGAGTGCGGGTTCGGGGCCCGGGCCGGCCGCAGCGCGCACCGCGCCTGCTTCCCGGGCATCCATAATTGATGAGGTTGTCTGAAAGTTGCGCAAATCAGATGCAGGGATTTGGCAGCAAACTGTTTTCCCTCCCTGTCCCCTCCTTCCCGGTGCTACCTCGAAGAATTGTAGTGACTTGGCGTTTTCCCCTCGGCTGCAGCTCCGTGGCATGGGATGGAGCCTTGGGGTGTCTCCAGCAGTACCCATGCCCACCGTGCCAACCCTGTCCTGGGCACCCAGGGCTTCAGGCAGTGGGAGATGTGCTGTGCTGTGTTGTGCAGTGGATCCACAGTTCCTCGGCCACAGAGTGTTAGAGCAAGCTGGCTCCTTCCCTGTGAGGCCGGTGCTGCCAGTGGCTCATCTGCTTTGGAAATGGCTTCTGTGTGGGGCTGCCAGTGCCGTGTCAGGGACCTGAGCTGAGGCTTGGATCCTCTGCCCTGGCTTCTCCTCCCGCTGGGCTCAGGGGCTTTTTAAAGCACTTCCACACGTGGCAGCTTCATGTGGCCAAGGAGATGTCCCAGCACGTGGCCGTGGTGCCAGGATGAGGATCCAGTCAGGGCCTGGCTGTGCAGGTGGAATACAGGGCTGTGTCCTGTGAGGATGTGCTGCCCACCCTGTGCTTGGTCCTCAGTGCCATCCTGGTCCCCCTGACTCGTGTCCTGGTGTGCTGCTGGAGCTCTGGGTACCTCGCTCTGGGATGCCTGGGGCTGGGGGATTCCTGCCGACTGGCTGGCTTTGGGATCTGGGCATGGAGCCCTGCATCCCTTGTGCCTTGCCCCTTGTGCCCTGCCATGTCGGGGTAACCCAGCCCAGCCTGGTCTCACTGCCCAGGGGTGCTGTGCTCAGGCCTGGCAGCTCTCCGGGTGCCCCTGCCCTGGGTGGCAGAGCCCCATTCCTGCGCTGTCGCCTGTGCAGGGCTCTGTGTCCTGCCCTGTGTGCCACTGGCACCACCTCTGGCATTTCAGGACTCATCCCAGTCAGTCCTGGGACTGCTGCCATGCGCTGGGAATGGGTACTGCCCTGCCTGGGAAGCGACCTCAAAGCTCAGCAAGAACTCCCAGCCAGGCTCATCACTCCCTGGGGTGCTGCCGTCCTGTGGCGAGGCATCCCAGGATGCAAGTGGAGCTGCAGTGCCTGAGTGGGATCGTTGCTTCTCCAGCACTCCAGGATTCAGGGACTGAGGGAAGCAGAGCCAGACCCCTTGGGGCCATGGGTTTCTGGGCAGGGCCTCACCAGCTGCCTCCTGCCCTCTGGCGCGTCCTCCTGCAGGGTGGCCAGTTAATTCTGGGTTTTCCTGCCTGCATTTGATTGCATTAATAATCTCCTCTGATAACAGTATTTAATAAAACCGGGGTAATATGGCGCAGTTAGGAAATGTCTTTGACATTTTACAATTCAATTTCTATGCAGTAAAAGGCAGGGCAGCTGCAAATCCAATTGTGGTGCAGTGCCCAGGGCGCGTGTGGCCGGCAGTCACCGGAGCTGTCCAGTTCCCCCCCAGCCCTCTGGGAAAGCAGGAACCTTCCCTGGGAGGCAGCCACCCCCGATGGCTCTCCGCTGCCACTGCCTGGTCACAGGCACTGGACAGACCCTCCTTGGTGACAGAGAAGCCCAAGCAGAGAGGAGAAGAGGGTGCTTACCCGTATGGCAGAGCCCCCCGGATACTGCCAGCCTCTGGAACCATTGGTGCTGGGCAGGACATCTGGAGCTGAGAGGAAGAGGCTGCAGGACCAGATCCTGTGGCAGCTTGGCTAAAAGGGTGCTGTGCCCCTACACACCCCTGTCCCCTGGCCAGGCACTGCTCCTATGCCTCCCCTGATCCCCTGGGCACAGATTAAAGAGTGGAATGCCAAGGGAGTGGGCTGGGACACGCAGGTGATGCCAGCATAGGGCAATGCCAGTGCTTCCCATCCACGTCCCAGGCATGGATCCGTGCTCCGAGCACCACTGGCAGGCAGGTTCCCATCAGGGCTGAGCAGCTCCGGCTGCTGCCGTGCTCATCCACGTGTCAGCGGGTCCCTCATAAACTTCTTGGGGTTTCCAGCCCACGTGTGAAGCCTTGCTCCCAGCAGGACTTGGCAGGCAGACATGGGCTTGCATGTGCCAAGTTTCTTTCCAGAGGGGCACTATTGCTCAGCCTGGGGTGACTTCTCCTTATTTTACATTTCTTGCCTCTCTCTGTGGCTGGGCCAAGTTGTGGGTGCAAACCTCCCTATGCCCCCATCCCCCAGCAGAACCCCAGTGTCTGTGCTGGCTGTGGGGTCCCTGCCTGCTGGGAATGCTGCTGGACACCCAGGACTGTTGGCCACAGCCACTGAGGAGCAGCGTGGCTGCAGGCCGGCAGCTCCATTTCCAGCTTCCTCACTGGCCTGGATTTTCTCTTAGCAGTCCCAAATTCACCTGGCCTGACACCAGCCAGCCCTCTGCCAGCAATGGACAGACCCTCGTGCCGGGGCTCTCCCACAGCTGCCAGCTCCGGCTGTTTCCCGCTGCTCGTGCACCGTGGGGTGATGCCGTGGGGGACGTGGCAAGGCCAGGCTGCACCCAAGGGTGATGGTGCTGGTGGTGAGCAGGGCTGGGTGCTGTGGGGGCCCTGAGCCCCTGTCCACAGCCGTCCCCATCACTGCCAGCCTGTCGTGGTTTCCAGTACCCAGGCTGGCATCTGGCTTCTTTCCTCTGCTCTGTGCTCTCTTTAACTCTTCCATTCCCTTCCCAGCTGCTGAGAGTGGCTGTGATCAGTCCCCTCCCCAGCTCGGTGTGCCTAGATACCCCTAGCCCCTTCCCACTCCCCATGTGCCTGCACTGGCCACAGCAGCAATGCCCATCGTTTGCAGCTCTGTGGTGCTGTGCCAGGGCCCAGGTGGGTTCCAAAGCAGTGGTGGATCCTCAGTGAACTTATTGCTCAAGCACATGGCATGTGGGAGCTGTGGCATTGCTGGTGGGGCGAGCAGTGGCCGGGAACGCCCAGCTCTGGGTGATGCCTGAGGTTGTTTGCCATGGTGCTCTCCATCCTGGTGCCGCTGCCAGGGTGGTGTGTGCTGGGAATGTGCTCAGGCACTGTTGGGAGGGTGCTGGACAACAAATCTGATGATATTTAATGACTGATGCTGTCAGGCAGGCTCCCATTAGCAAGGGAGAGGTATTGGGAAGCAAAACTCAGGAGGGCCTGCATGGACACTGTTGCTGTCACCACTTCGTGTCCCATCTGCAGCCGATCGTGCTGTGAAGATGAGCGGTGCCAGGAAGGTCATCAAGCCAGTGTGCAGTGCTGATGTCACCTCTGCCCTGGGTAACCATCCTGTCCTGCAGCTGGGGCATGTGGGACTCCCCCTCCTGGTTCCCCTCTCCCCACAGGAACATGGCCAATCCAACCCATCCGCACAGCAGCGATGCCACCGGTGGGCTGGCTTGTCTTAAGGAGCTGAGAAGGATCTTTAAGCTCTAATGAAATGTTAATAGTATTTTCCAACTCAATACGGGAGTAGAAAATGAGGTGTTTAACGCTGGGCTCCGCAGCGACAGGAGCAATCAGCCTGAGAAATGGGAAGCCGGGATGCAGTGCCGGCCTCAGCTCGACCTGACAGCCCCGCGCTGCTGGGACTGCTCCGGTGATGGATGGGTACCGGTGCCGGCACAAGCCATCCGGTGGGGAAGCACGGTGCCGGGAGGGCGTGGGAGAGCGACTGGCTGCGAGTGCCAGCTCTGCCTGGGTCTCCTTGGGTCTCCCCACCAAGGTCACTGGCGACCGCCTGGAGAGCACCGAGCAGATGGAGGTGGCAGTGGGGTTGGGGTGCCCTGGGGTGCAGCAGGACACGAGCCCCCAGTGCTGCACCCTGCCACGGCCTGTCTGTGTCAGCTGGAGACAGAGCCGGCCGGAGATGGTGCCCAAGCAGCCACCACGGGCACAGCCAGGCTCTGCTTCCCCGAGCACCGGTGGCTGGGTGCTCCACCGCTGTGCCTGTGCGTGCCCCACTCCATCCTGTGTGCATCCATGTGCGTGCATGTGCCCGTCTGCCTGTGTGCATCCATGTGCACGCACCGGCCCCCCTTCACCCATGTGTTGTGTGTCGCTGCACATCCATGTGCACGCGTGTGCATCGTGTGCCCGTGTGCCTCTGCCCCGTGGGTCCGTGTGCCCGCGGCCGCCTCCGCTGCCCACGGCGGCCCTGCCTCCTCCCCGGCCTGGCGCGGGGCTGGCGCTGGGGACGGCTGGGGTCGGGGCGGCAGCAGCCGGCTGATCCCTTCCAGATGTGGCCGCCGGAGCCGCCTCCTCGGGAGGCCCCCGCAGGTTCTCGGTGCGCGGCCGCGGGAGCCGCTGGATCAGACAAAGCAGCGGCCGCCCCGGCTCCTGCATTGCAGCTGGGCTGTTTACGGCAGGCACGCTCCTCGTAGCCCTGCAGCTCCGCAGCAGCTCCGCTCCCGCCTGCCTGCGCCCCAGCCTCTGCCCTGGCCGGTCCTGCGCTGCCCCGGCCGGCCCCGTTCCCGCATCCACAGTGCTGGGGGCACTGGGGACACTGGGGCAGGTCCTGGGAGCCCCTGTAGGGCTGCCCGCCCGCTGGGAGCGGTGCGAGGCGCTCCCGGTGCTCCGGGATGATGGACGGCATCCCTCGGCCGCACATCCCCCGCGCCCCGGCGGGGACCGCGACACCACCGAGCTGCCCGCGGGGCAACGGGGACAGCGCCCTGGGGCAGGGGGTGGGCTCGGTGCACCGGCACGCGTGGAGCCGGGCATTCCATGGATAAGGACAAACCGTGGCTCCAAAGGCACCATGTTTAAAATAGACCCTCGGAGCTCAGAGCCGGTGCTGAGGTAGTGCCTGGTGCCTCTGATGTATCTGGGCTGCCTGCACACACACACACACACACGTGTGCACACGTGTGCACATGATCTGGGCATGCCGGGAGCTCCTGCCAATCCCCAGCACTGCTGGGCTGCACTGGGTTCATGGGAGGCCAATGATCACGACTGTGCATTAGTTAATGATGCTTTGAGATGCACAAAGCTCCTGGTCCCCCCCTTAAGGCAGCAAGGCCGGGCTCAGTCCTCCGAGGGGTCCTTGATGCCGCAGAGGGGGCAAGCATGGGGAGGAGATGGGGAGGATGAGGATGGGGCTGGGCAGGATGGTTTCTGCCTTGGGGTGGAGGTGAGTGGTGCCAGCATCCACCTCTCTCTGCTCCCACGTCCCAAAGAGGTGCAGTGCCACACATACTGGGATGGATGGATGGACTGGCAGACACAGGTGACAATGGCCCTGAGCAGCCATGCCCTGTCCCTGCTGCACCAGCCTTGCCGTGCCAGCAGTGACTGCTTCCAGCCAGGGTGATTACTGAAAATTACCTGTTTGCCACAGGCTGGCAATTAGGGCTCCCTGGAAGCGACACCAACACGCATTTCTGCGCAGACAAGGGTGGGTGTACAGCTGGTACCAGGCACGACGGGCGGGTACGATGCTTGGCACTGGTCCCACAGAGCTGAGCATAACACCTTATGTGCCACCTGTGGGGCAGAGCCAGCGCATCCCTGCTCTGCCCACACACCTGCCCATTCCTGCTGCCTCTTCCCCACATCCCTGGTTGCACAGGGCCGAGTCACCAGCAGCCACTGCATGGCAGAGCCCCGTGGCACTGCATGGCACTCTGGGGGCTGGGGGAAAGATGGTACTGCCCCAAGGGAGCAGTTGGTGCAGCATGACTTGGCTCCGTGGCACCACACAGCAAAGGTTGGGTGAGGATACAGCTTGGGAATACAGGGAGAGCACAAGTCCTCACAGTAGTTGCTGGTGGGCACTGAGGGGTGCTGCGTCTCCTGGCCAGCTCTAGCCCCAGTGGTTTGGCTCTGCCCTGGGTACACCCGTGTCCCCTGTCCCTGCCTGCCCTGGCAGCCCACAGGGACAGCCCCTCACCCTCCCTTGGGATAAAAAAGTTTCATTCTTGTAAAAATGAAAGCATCACAGTGGAGTCCCTGCTGCCCCTTGAAAGCTGCATTTAAGCTGCTTCCTGCGGCCCCAGGGGACAGCCCTGCGCTGCCATGACTCAGGCTGCCAGAGCCCAGCCAGCCTCCAGTGCGGATTTCTCCGCTCCCTGGGGAAGGCTTCACAAGGGCTGGACATCCGGAGTGTCCGCAGGTGTGCTGTGCACGGGGCCAGCGTCCCCCAGGAGTGCCCTGGGATTTGGGGAATAGCTGGTGATGGGCAGCAGGGCACCCAGCTGTGGGTGTGTACTGAGATGTCCAGAGGTGATGGACAGTTGTTATCCAGCTGTGATGGGCACTGGGGTATCCAGTAGTGATGGACAGTTGTTACTCAGCTGTGATGGGAACTGGGGTGTCCAGCTGTGGTGGGCAGCATCTATCCAGCTGTGCTTCACGCTGCTGTGCAATGGCTCCATCCCATCTCAGCTACCTCTTAGCCCCAGGCAATCCCTTTCCCTGTACGACGGTGCATTATTTATACAGTCTAAATCGATCGGAAGATGATAACGGCTTCATTAGCATCTGAGCATCGTGCTGGCCTCAGTGCCTGACACGACCTTGGCTGCAGGAGTACAAGATTTTCCCTGTCAGACCAGCTCCCCGATGTCACCATCATCACCAGACCCAGGCGGGAGTGCTGTGCCCACTCGGTGGGGACCCCACACCATCACATGCCAACATGGGCAATAAGACCTACCCATGCCAGGGCTCCTCATGCAGCGCCCGTTGTTTGCGTGGCACTCGTCAGCAGGGATATAATTAAGAGCAGCTATTTTGGATGCTTCCTTTATCCGGCAGCTCCCAGCGAAGCCGCTGCAGGATCCTCCCCCCGTCTCTGAAACAGGCGCTTGCCTTGAATGTCTTCCTTGTGGATATTCACTGCTTGTGGGGTCCTGGGGGTGCCTGTTGTGCTTGGGGGGCACACAAGAGGTCTGGCTTCCCACATGTGCTGGGAAGTGGGGAAGCAGAAGGTCTGGGGCTGGAGAAGAGGGGGAATCACTGCAGAGGGGTGATGGAAAGGATGGATAGGAGGATTTGGGGGGCTTCTTCTGGCTTATCCGCTGCCGCCATGCTGAGGGCAGGCAGCGATGCTTTCCCCTCATTAAGGAGATGTTGATTTAGTGGAGGCTGGAGCCATCTGCTTGGAGCAGCCGCCTGCTCCCTGCTCCCTGCCGGGGGGAGCTGGGTGAGGATGTGCTTCGTCAGCGGGGGCTTGGCCGGGAGCCCCCACAGCCCAGCCGGGCATCGATCGCTGCTGGCGCTGCACTGGCTGCAGACACAGAGGCTGGTGCATGAGCACGTGAAGGAGTGCTGGGAAGGGAGAGGAGTCCCCCCAGGCACCAAGGGGTCCCACTGTGGGGGGCCGTGACTTCGGACACGTGTGCAGGGATGGGGCTGGAGCAGCTGGGAATGGAAGTCTCCCAGCAACATGTATTGGGATGCCCAGAGCTGTGGTTGGGCACGGGGGTCTCCCCATGGTGCGCACCAGGGTGCCTGGAGCAGCTGCCAGGCCCGGTGCAAGGAGTCAGGGTGACGCATGGCCGGGCCCTGGGATCGGGCAGAGCTGCTCCCCTGTGTGTGCCCGGCCTTGCACGTGCCGGTGGCTCGTGCGTCGCCCATCGCGGTGCCCGTGGCCGCCGTGGGGCCAGCGCGTGGCGGGGGAGGCCGGGGCCGGCGAGGAGCTCGCAGCACACGGAGCGCCAGGCTGAATCCAAGCGTGCACTGAGCTCCTGCGATCCCTGTGTTTAAGTGAAGGCATTTCTGGGAGTAGTGGCAGGGCTGCTCCCTGCGGCGGTGTTTACTCTGGCAGACGCTGTTTATAGCTGGTGTCGATGGCAGATGCTGCGGCTCCCGGTGCACGCAGGAGCCGCTGGCTGCAGCCGGATCCTGGGGTGCGGGGCTGTGCTGGATGGGTCCTGTGTGCCCCCCTTTCCTGGGGCCAGCAATGTGGTCCAGCCTAGTGATGCTCATGGGGTGCAAGGTGCTCTGAGAGCTTTGGGGAGCTGTGCCAGGAGATGGAATGGGAGCCCAGTGCTCCCACATGGCACAGCCATCACCTGAGCAGCCCGTGGGGAGCCAAGAGGGGACGTTGTGGTGTCCCAAGGGTGGTGGGGTGTCTCAGGAGGTCAGAGGAAAGAGGTGCCACCCCCTGCCACAGCACCTGCCTGATGGCATCGGATTGTGCGTGGAGAGGGCAGGAGGGTGGTTAGAGATGCTCCGTGGTCCCCACTGCCCCTCCAGTGATCTCAGCAGAGGACAGCCAGGAATGCACTGGGTGCCCACTGGCCATGTGGCTGTGAAGAAGTCCTGCTCTCCTCCCTGCTGTGCCTGTCTCCTTTTGTAGCCAATAGTTTTAATTGGAAGTGCTCAGGTCCCTTCTCTCTCCCTCATTAGCAGAAGAGTTTTCCTTGTGCTTCCCAGCCATTAACAAGCTCTCCCGGCTCCTGCTGCCCCCGGACAGGCTGCAAATCCCACTGTGGATCTGCTGATGTCTCAGGGCCCCCATCCTGCTCCCCTGCTCCAGGAACTGGGGTTATTCTGAGATCCCAGTTGGGCTCCATGCTCCAGATGCCTTCAGCGTGCTGGTGGCCACTTCCAGAGCTTTAAGGAAAGTCAAACCACTGCATGGCTGGAAGTCACTGACTAAGCACTTGGCACGGGCAGTGATGGAAGTGCTAAACAGATTTTGGCAGCTGCAGCCTCTCCTGCAGGTGCAGGGAGGAAAAATTTGCCACTACGGTGTGTTGGAGTGATGGTGGTTTGGGCAACGCTGGGGTGGCACAAGTGCCTGGGGATCGCCAAAGGCGTCACTGCTGTACCTGTGACCCTGAGCTCCGGGCATTGCCCCATCCCAGCCCCTCACCGGGATCAACCCGTGGGAAAGGCCAGGCACCGCAGATCTGCTGACATCCGTCCGTCCGTCTGCAGGGACCGATTAGCCGGAGCGGGGCCCGTCTCGGGGCTGGAGGTTGGAGCCAGTGCCGGGCACGGTGCCGCTCCTGCGCCCACCGGCTCCCTTTGTCCGCTGGCCCTTCGCATCCCTGGGGGGCGGCTCGGCCCCCTTCTCCTGGGAGCTGGTTCTTGGCGTGGGGAGGCAGCGGAAGCGGCACTGGGCTCCTCTCCACCGGAGCTGAATGGCACCTTTGTTGGGGAGGTTGGCGGCAGCTCGGGGCTGGCGGGGACCCGCTTGACCCCAACCGCTGCAGCCGGTCCCAGTGGTGGGGCAGCTCTGCCCACCAGTAATGTCCAATTCCTCCCAGGGGAGCATGGGGATGCTGTGGCAGTGATGGGATTTGGGGGCTTCTGTGGTGCTTCTGTCCCTCCTCGCACCCTGGAGACCATGTTGTGTCCCTGTCCCTCCCTGCACTCCGGGGACGCCACATACCCTCATCCCTGCATTCTGGGTACCTCTTGGTGCCCCTGTTCCTCCCTGCATTTTGGGACTCTGCAGTGACCCTTTCCCCTGTTTGTCCATGCAGAGGCTCCTGGGCTCTGGAATAGTCCTTGTGCCCAGTAATTCAGTATCTCACAGGGGTGATGACAAACAGACATGGTATAGGGGAAATGAGCAAGACCATGGCTGTGATGCACAGGGAACATGTCTTTGGCCCTATATCCCCCTTCTCTGTCTGAAGCAGGGGCTTGTCCCAACAAGAGCTTGTCCCTGGCATGTTGGTCCCTGGTATGCTTCCAGGTGAGCTGCTGGAGAGAGGATACAGGGGTGAGGACCCTCAAGGATGCAGGGATGAGGATGGTAGGGTGAGTGACTCTGGCTGACCCTTCTCCCTGCTGGGCCGTGCAGGCTCTGGGTCATCTCCCCTGGACTCGTGGCTGTGCTGGTGCCATCTTGCTGTGGTGGGCACAGGGGCTGCTGCGTGGGCCTCAGCCCGGGGCTCCGCTGGGCTGCACCCACCCTCCTCTTCCTCCTCCTCCTGCTCTGGCTCCCGCTGGGGGAAGAGCAGCTCACTGGAAAGCCTGAGTGGCATTTTTCGGGTAAATCTTATGTAAATCTGGCTCCATCCTTCCTTGTGCTGCTAATTGGATTGCCCCGATGTGGTTTAATTTCCCACGCAGGGAAGTGTGGGGTGGGCAGTGCCAGGCAGGGGCTGCGGGGCAGGGGGTGTGCTGGGGTACAGGGAGTGGTGCTGAGCTCCTCACTCTGCCAAAGAGCCAAGCGTGGGCCTCTTGGGGCCATGCTGGAGTCCCAGGGAGGTGAAGGAGCCTGGGAGGGAATCCCAGGCAAACCAGGGGAATGGGGACAACCTTGTGCCAGGAGGGGCCCTCAGGCTCTGCCACCTTCAGTGCCACCTCCACCCTGAGCCCTCCTGCCTTCACCTGCCTGCAGGTTTGGACAGCCTCACACAGCACCTGTGGAGCTGCAGGGAGCCCCAACCTTGGTAGGGAGAGAAACCTGGAGCTGTCACCTCCCTGGTGTGTTCCTGCCCCAACCACCTCCTCTAACACACTGTCCCCTTCCCTCCCTCCCAGAGCTCCTTGGATCGGCAAAGAGAGTCAACGTCAACTTCCAGGACACCGATGGGTGAGTGGGAGCCCCGTGCCTGGGTGTGAGTGCTGTGGGGTGCACAAAACTGGGCTGTGCTGTGGGGTGCCATGAGCAGGTATGCACTTGCTGTGGGAGTCTCGTCCATGTGGGAATGCCTGGCTCTCCGGCTGGTGCAGCCGAGCTGGGTCTCACCCCTTTAGCCCACATGGCTGAGCCGTGCCTGCACCCAGAGCCAGCGGGCTGGCACGGAGCCGCCATGGGCACCAGAGGAGGCAGGAGGCGAGGGATGAAGGGCAGGGGAATGGCCGTGCCCCACATCTCACCACTCCTTTCCCAGCCCTGTGCAATCAGCCCTGCGGGGTGCTGGGTGGGCGAGCCTTGACCCTGCCGGGCTGTGCAGGAAAGGGGCCGCGGGCTCGGGGCATGCAGAGGGAAAGGGGCCACGGGCTCACTTCCCGCTAATCACACTAATGAGGCCGCCGGGGCAGGGAGGCAGCCGGGGCCCTGCGCAGGAGGGGCTGTGGTGGGGGCGATGCAGCTGGCCCTGTGCCCCCTGGCTCTCCCTGCCCTGTGATACCCCCTGGGTTGGGCCAGCAGGATGGTGGCACTTGGTGTCTGGGGATGGCTCTGCTGTGACTGTGGAAGTGGCAGTGAGTGGAGGGGTTGGATGGGGTCAGGAACGGGAGGCCATGCTCTGGGAAACGTGCAGCCACAGCATCCGGGTCCATCCTCATCCTCGTCACCAGGGCGGTGGCAGCAGCATCCCCTGGTACCTGCCAGAGCATCGGCTGTGCCCGTGTGCACGTGTGTGCGGGCACGGGCACACAGGCGAGCGCATGTGTGGCCGAGCGCGCGTGTCCATGGGAGCGTGTCTGTGTGTGCTCGGCCTGGGGTCAGCATGGCTTGGGCAGGGCGAGGGGGACATCACCCCGCGGGCCACCTCGTGCTCTGCAGAGCTGGCAGGTCCCTGGAGGGCTGAGCATCATGGCAGCACTGGGGAGCTGCAGGCAGGGCCCTGCGGGTGTGCTGCTCATATCCTGCCTGCGGCTCCTGCATGGCCCAGGGGTGCAGCAGCAACAGGGCAGGAGCCTCCAGCCTCCAGTGCTGCTCCTGGGAAGGGATTGCCCTGGGAAGGCGCAGGGCAGAGCCAGGCTGCAGGCTGTGTGTGCTCTGCCCTGCCGCCGTGCCTCAGTTTCCCCAACCCCGCTGTGCCGGCTGATTCCCGGCTGGCTGGCACCGCGGGCTGGCACCGTGCTGGTGTCCCCACGCCTGCCCCCCGGGCCGGTGCCCTGCGTGTGGCCAACGTGGCCAGCTGGGCCATGCGGTGCCCGAGGGAAGCCCCCGAGGCAGCCCCGGGGAGGGCTGCGATTTGCACCATCTTGAGCGGGTTTGAGCAGGGCGCTGGAGTGGAAAATGTTGACATTTCCCAGGCAGACGCTGGGGATCGGCCTCCTGTGCAAGCTGTCTGCTCACATCGCCGCTCCCCGCCGGGGATCGCAGGCGGCAGCTCCGGGGGGGATCGTGGTGGCCAGAACGTGTTCCTCATGGGGGTGTGTCCCCCTCAGCTTGGGGGGCCTGGGGATGGGAGGCAGAGCAATTGTTACCCCACCACCCGCCTCTCGGGCACCAGGCAGCCCCAGGGGCCCCACTGGGGTCCACAGCCCATTCCCATGCTCCGGTGACACTGGGGGGTGTCCCCAGGGGTGGGATGGGGGTGCTGTGCATGACCAGGGCCCAGAGCAGTGGGGCGGTGGGTGCCAGTGCAGCCACGTGGAGGATGCCACCATCAGGAGCAGCAAGTAGGTCAGCTCCTGGCCTCCTTCCCAGGCGGGAGCCTCCGGGCTGGGCGCTGTGAGAGCTGAGTAGGGTGCAGGGCTGGGGCTTTTCCCTGCACCATTGCCAGGCTCAGCACCCACCACGGACACCACTGCCATCTGTGCTTGTGGCTGTGCTGCCATGGCCAGGCTGGGGGAAGTGGGTCAGTGGGGAGGGGGCTCCCTGGCACCCCCAACACTCTGTGGGACACTCCTGTGTCTGCACTGCCCACCACTGTCAGCTCTGTGGGGTCTCAGCATCCTCAGGGAGAGTTTCATCTGTACCCATGTTGCTCCAGCATCCCTGGATCAGATCTGCCATCCCCTATTCCTGGTGGAGTGGCATCCCTAGCCCTGCATCCCACCATCCCCATCCCCAACCCTGCATCCCACCATCCCCAGCCATGATCCCACCATGCAGGCTTGGGGGGTTTGTCCTGTGGCTGCAGCACAATTAAAAGTTAAATCAGTGGGCTGGAAAGCAGACCTGCCCCTGCCCTGGCACATCCTGCTCTCTGCGCCCTGTTGCACACCAGGACATGGCCAGCTCCAGGCTCAGCCCCTGGCTGGTCCCTGTGGCAGCTCTTTCTCCATGTGCCCATGGAGGGATGTAGAGATGGGGTTGCCCAGGGCTCTGCACACCCAAGGAGCTGGGGGAGGCAGAGCAGGTGCCCTGGCGTGCTGTGGTGGGTGCAGGCTCGAGGCCACGCTGCCAGGTGGAGGGGATGGGGACATGGGACCCGGACACCACCCTGGTCCCCCGACACCACCCTGGTCCCCCGACACCACCCTGGTCCCCAGGTTCTCGGCTCTGCACCATGCGGCACTCAACGGCAACACGGAGCTCATCTCGCTGCTGCTGGAGGCACAGGCTGCCGTGGACATCAAGGACAACAAAGGCAAGTCCCTGGGTCCCTGTGTGCCTCTGCAGGCTCTGCCCGGGTGTGTAGGCACAGCCAGGGACTCACGGTGTGCCCATCCTGCCCCTGCAGGCATGAGGCCCCTGCACTACGCGGCCTGGCAGGGCAAGAAGGAGCCCATGAAAATGGTGCTGAAGGCGGGTTCCTCCGTGAACATCCCATCGGATGAGGGCCAGATCCCCCTGCACCTGGCAGCACAGCACGGGCACTATGACGTGGTACAGCAGGGCACAGGGGTGGCATGGGGAGGATGGTGCCACCACCCTGCCCCTGCCCTTACCAAGCCGGGGTTTCACTCCTCTGCAGTCAGAGATGCTCCTGCAGCACCAGTCCAACCCCTGCATCATGGACAACTCGGGGAAGACACCCTTGGACCTGGCGTGCGAGTTTGGCCGGGTTGGGGTAAGTCCTTGCAGGGCTGGGACCTCCTGGAGGAGCACTGGGAGGGGATGGGGCACAGCAAGGTCCCCGGGGCTGCTAAACAGCTGAGGGGGAGGCACAGGGCAGCCCCAGAGATGGCCAGCAGCGGGGACCTGCGGTGCCACCACTGCAGGGGATCTCCAAGGGCTGGTGAGAGGGGGGGTGGGGGACAGGGGGATCGGGAGGGTCAGGGCCACAGCCCCGGGGGGCGGCCGAGCCGCCCTTGCAGCCCTGCCCCGTCTGTGCTGAGCCAGGTGGTCCAACTGCTCCTGAACAGCAACATGTGTGCGGCGCTGCTGGAGCCCAAACCGGGGGACACCACCGACCCCAACGGCACCAGCCCCCTGCACCTCGCCGCCAAGAACGGCCACATCGACATCATCCGGTGGGTGCCATGGGCAGGGGGGCAGCGCCGGTGCCCCCCGGTGCCCCGCTGACCCCACTGTCCCCCCACAGGCTCCTGCTGCAGGCTGGCATCGACATCAACCGGCAGACCAAGGCAGGCACGGCGCTGCACGAGGCGGCTCTCTGCGGCAAGACGGACGTGGTGCGGCTGCTGCTGGATGTAAGGGACCCCCAGCACCCCCAGAGACCCCCACCCCAGCCAGGGACAGCAGGAAGAGGGTGACCCGGCAGCTGGGGGCTCAGAGCAGCTTGTGGAGCTCTCCCAGGGAGTGGGGATGCTGGTCCTGGAGGCAGCAAAGGTTCTGGGGCAGGGAGGACACCAAGGCAGTGAGCTGTGCCCTCCAGCTGCTGGTCTCCTGGTGGCTCTCAGGGGATGGCAGGACAGGGGGCAGCCTCCTCCCAATCCCTCTCGGTGCCGTTGCAGAGCGGGATCAACGCCCACGTCAGGAACACCTACAACCAGACCGCTCTGGACATCGTCAACCAGTTCACCACCAGCCAGGCCAGCAAGGAGATCAAGCAGATGCTGCGGGGTAGGGGGTTGGAGGGCACAGAGACGCCGTGCTGGTGTGTGGGAACACTGGGCTGGGGGTGACAACCCCGTGGGGTGGGCCGGTGGTGAAGGTCCCACTCTGTCCCGCAGACGCCTCCGCCGCTCTGCAGGTCCGTGCCGTCAAGGACTATTGCAACAACTACGACCTGACCAGCCTCAACGTCAAAGCCGGGGATGTCATCACCGTGAGTATGGCCGGGGGTGGGCCGGGGACGGGCCGGGGACACGCCGGTGTTGGCGCCAGCCCCTGACCCGGCCGCTGCGTGCAGGTGCTGGAGCAGCACGCGGACGGGCGCTGGAAGGGCTGCATCCACGACAACCGCACCGGCAACGACCGCGTGGGATACTTCCCCTCCAGCCTCGTCGAGGCCATAAGCAAACGAACAGGCAAATAATTCCCCCCTGCCCACCCGCCCCATCGGGGCTGCACCCACACCCAAGCCCCGGGGGGTCCCGTGTTGGTCTGGCGGGCACCGGGGTGTTTGGGGGGTGCTGCGGTGAAAACAAACCAGGGCGATGCCCTGTCATGCATGTGGGGTTGGTGTCCCTGCCGTGTGCATGGGCACAGTGCCTTTGAGTGTGCAGGGTCAGTGTCCCCGTTGTGCATGTGGGGCTGGTGCCCACCTGGTGCCCCTGGGGTCGGTGCCCACCTGGTGCCTGTGGGGTCGGTGCTGGCAGCCCCGGTGTGCTCACGGGGCAGCCCCAAGCTGCTCTTGGGCTGGGGGAGGCACTTGTGGTGCCAGGAGGTTGGTGCATGAGGAGACCTGGGGGCATCACTGTGGTTTTGGGGGGGGGCCAGTGCAGCGGTGCGGCGATGGGACCTGGTGCTTGGAGCCTGCACAGGGGACTGGGCACGAGTGGCAGGGACCTAATGGTGCTCCACAGAGACCTTCTCCCCAGCCAGGGGCCGTCTCAGGGATTGGACCTTGCTCCCCTCTGCAGCACTGCCTGTCCCTTTCCCCATTCCATCCCCATCCCTTTAGGGTCCTGGTGGGGTGTGTGGCCCCCTCAGGGTGGGCCTGGTGCTACTGCAGGCAGCACTGAAAGGCCCCACATCAACCATCTCACCCCCTCGCGGGAATGTGGATCTCCAGGGCAGCCATGTCGTGGGGTCACAGGCAGGGAATGGTGGCAACCGAACACGAAGTCAAGGCAACGGTGGTAGCATGAGTGCCCTCCGGCTGCTGGACACTCTGCACTGGTCATGGAGGTGCCAGGCACTGGACAGGCTGGGGGGGAGCCACCCTCCTGATGTGGGTCAGATGCTGCTACCATAGGATGTGGTCCGTAGCTCCTGGAATGCGATCTGGGATGCAATCCATGGCTCCTGGGCTGCGGCTGGCCCCGCAGCAGTGTTAGCCAGGCTGTGGGGTTCAGTAGCCACCCCACTGGCAGGGGAGCAGGTGCTGTGCCAGGGCTCGAGAGTGCCAGTGCTGCAGCCCCCGGCCCAGCCATACCTGCAGCCCTGCTCCCCAGGGATGCCTCCGTGGGGAACAGGACCCCAGCTGTGGGAGCCCCACGAGCTGCTGTTGCCTCATGTGGGGCTGTCCCGGTGTCCGTGTTGGATCCACGGGATGTGCCCGTTCCCTGTGCCGGGCTGGGCGTGCGCTGAGCTCCTGCTGCTGCTCCTTGGCTCGGCTCCACATCGGTTGGGTCTCGGTTCTGGCTTCTCCACGTCCCTTTGGTTGCTTTTTTGATTTGCTGCTTTATTTTCCCCTTTCTTTTATATTATTTTCTTTTTTTTTTTCTTTTTCTTTTTTTTTTTTTTTTTTTGGTGGCACTGAGCGTGTCTCTATTATTTTGATTCTTTTCATTTTGTCTCTTGTTATGTTTTATTATCAGGTTCATGGGAGACTGTAACAATCCCCCAACACTTCCAAAAGATCCCGCTCCCGGCTTACGGGGCTGCTGTGCTAAACGGTGACGCCTCGTCCCATCCGTTCCATTCCCTGCCTCCACCTCCACCTCCACCACCACATTCCCATCAGACTCTTTTCAGTTCCTTTGGCTATCACAGGCTCTCCCCTAGCAGTGCCGACGAGCCGCATTATGGACAAGGTAGTTCACCGCTCGCTTCTGCTCTCCATGGATTTTTCTTTCTTTAAAGCGTGTGTCGAGTCTTTTCTCTCTGCTCGGCCTCTCCCTCCTCGTCAGGGGGTTTGCACGCGGGTGTGCACAGGCGTGTGCACGTGTGTGCATGCAGGGTGTGCATGCGTGTGCGTGTGCATGTGTGCAGTGGGTGCAGCGGGTGCACACGCGTGGCACGCGCATGCCATCGTCCCCCTGCCCTCACGGCCGCTCCAGCGCCGCTGTCACACGGAATGTCCCAGGGCTCTGCTGCCAGCACATCCCGCCCTCCCTACCCCGGTGGCCCCTGCGCTTCTGTCTCGGTGCACGGGGACCCCAGAGCACCCTCCTGGCTCTGGGCCGGGGCGGGGCTGGCAGCGCAGTGCCCGGACGGGAGCCACAGGCACAGAGACCCTCTGCCCGCCTCAGCCTCCCTGCAGGGTGTTCCATGCCCAGCTCTGACTGGGTCGGGGCGTGCTCAGGGCGGGAAGGGGCTGCAGCACTGGGGGGGCTTTCCCAGGGGATGCTCTCGGGGCTGGCTCAGCACAGGCAGAGCCCGGCTAAACCCTGGGGACCACCCCCGTGGCACAGGCAGGTGACGATGCTGCGGATCTACGTGTCGGGAGCACCCAGGAGCAGGGGAATTGCAGGGGTGCAGCACGGGCAAACCCCCAGGGCTGGCCCAGCTGGCTGGGGCCGGGAGGTCTTTGCATGGGCCCCAGTGGCAGCGACACAGCAGGTTGTGTTGGGGAGAACTGGGTGACTGTCCTTGCAGTGGGGACAAGGCAGCACATCTCCCCGGGGCTTTCTCTCCCCGTCGGGTCGCACGGAGCTGCACGCCTGCCCAGGCTCCTCTCGGTGTGACCATGGCATGTGCAGCTGTCCCAGCCCGATTTGTTGTGAATGTTTGTTCCCCCTCATGCTCCTTCAGTGACTTTATCACCCTGTACCACCCATCCCCTGCTACAGTCGTCGTTGATGGGGTGAGCTGCTCCGTGAGCAGAACCAGCCTGGGTGGCAGTGGGGTGACAGTGTCCCATGGCTGGCAGGGTGCCAGTGCCCTGTGGCTGGCAGGGGGCTGGCTGAGCTGCAGTGGGGCTGCAGCAGCACTGGCCTCGTAGCGCTATTGTCCATCTCATCTGGTGCTGTTTTAACCCCTGGGTGCAGAGCCAGGTGTCCCTGGTGCAAGCGGGACCTGGCAGAGGTGGGCAGCATGGAGGGTGAGGAGCTGTGCCCGGGGGTGACCCTCAAGCTGTGCCTCGCCAGGAGGATCAGGTCCTCTCACCCACTGCTGTGTCCCCCGTGTGTCCCCAGGGTTTCAGCACCCAGTGCCTGGTCCCCCGTGGGTCTCTCCCAGATGGGTACAGACAGCTGCAGGGCCATGGCCAGCACTGCCTGGGATGTGGCACAGTGGGGTGGGGACCCTGGTCCCCACTGCTTGAGTTTTTCCAGCTTCCTTTGCTCCCCACACCAGGTCATGTCCCCTTGCTGCTCCACGCAGGGACAACACTGCCATTGTCCCCTGCCTGGGTTCAGCTGGGTCACTGGGACATCCCACCACAGATCTGTCCCTGACTGACAGCAGGGAGGGGATGCTCTGCAGGATAACATCCCAGGGCTGGTCATTGTCACCCTGTGCCAGCGGCTTGGGAGGGGACAAGCCACCAGGACATCTCTGGCGTCCTTGGGCACAGCCACAGCCAGGGTCCCCACACTTTGCCTGTGGGGCTCTCCCTGTGTGCGGCAGCACCGGGCCCCGAGGCCGAGGGTCACCAGCTCTGTGCCCACACCAGCGCGAGCTCAAGCACAGAGCCACATGCCTGACAGCAGCTCTCTCTGCTCTGCCACCAAGGGTCCCGCGGGGCCGACATGAGCCCATCCCACCTCTCGCCATCGCAGGGCGGATCAGCCGCGCCAGCCCCCACTGAGGAGATCTGGGTGCTGCGGAAACCCTTTGCAGGTACAGCGAGCACGCGGTCGGGACCCTCCCTGTCCCTGGGGAGCACGTGCCAGGGCATGGTGGGGGCTCTGGGAGGGCACGGCCACACCACGGTGTCCCCTGACGGCCTGTCCTCTCTCTGCGCAGGTGGTGACCGCAGCAGCCTGGGCAGCACGGGCAGCGTGGCCTCTGCCCGCAGCTCGGGGAGCGGGCAGAGCGCGGGCAGCGGGGCGCACGCCCTGCACGCCGGCTCCGAAGGTGTCAAGGTAAGGCAAGCCCTGAGCGGACCATGCCAGCTGCCATGGCACTCGGCTCCAGTCCTGGCAGTTCGCTGCCCATGACCCCAACTGGTATTGATGCTTGAGCGGGTGTTGTGTGATCCCATCGGTGCCCAGTGTGCCACCAGCAGCGCTGTCACTGACAGCGGCCACCAGCGTGGTCCCTCCACCTGGCCCCTGACTGCTGCCTGGGCTGAGCCCCGACTCTGGCACAACATTCCACAGGTTCATCCGGAGCTGCCATGTCTCTGCTGGCTCTCGCAGGGGCCTCTGCACTGCACTGTGCTGCACACACTGCTGCCACGGCACCAAGCACTGCCACTGGCACCGAGCACCGCCATGGCACCGAGCACTGCCAGGGCACCATGCATTGCCATGGCACCGTGCATTGCCATGGCACCTAGTACTGTCACTGGCACCGAGCACTGCCACAGTACCGTGCATTGCCATGGCATCATGCACTGCCACGGTGTCGTGCTCTGCCAGAGCACCGAGCACTGCCATGGCACGGCACCGTGCACCGCACGCTGTGCTGATACGCCCAGCCCGCAGCTGTTGGCACACAGCCTCCTGCACTGCGTGCGTTGCCCCTTGGGCTGTCCCGTGCCCGAGCTGTGGCACCATCACCTGCCCTGGCGTCCTGCCCGCGCCATGCCCACACGCCCCTGGGTTGGGGGGGATCTGCTTTGTGTGCACGGAGGAGCCCGCAGCCTGCACCAGCAGCCCGGGCTGGGCATGTGCCAGGCTGGATTCGGGGTGCTGTGGTGCCGCGGTGCCGCGGGCTTCTGCTGCCGGCAAAGCACCATCTGCTGCTCTCGCGGCTCCGTCTCTCCCCACTGCAGCCGAAATCTGCTGCAGCCCTCCCTGCCCACCCCTGCCCGGGCTGGCGGTACCCACGGCACCCTCGCCCCCCGCGCCCCCCGCGCCCCCGCGCCCGCCTCACTCCTGGCTGCTCTCCCCCCGTGCCGGGGTGTTTTTCAGCTGCTGGCAACCGTCCTCTCCCAGAAGGCTTCTGCGCAAGAGTGTGCCGTGGGCGATGGGCCGGCCAAGGCGCAGGACATCCCCGCAGGTGCGTGCCGCGGCCGCCCGGCTGCCGGAGCAGGAGCAGCCCTGGCCGTGCCGTGGATCCAGGGATTTGTCTTTTTTGTTTTTATTGCCACGGCACCCATCGCCAGAAGAAAAACGTGTGGGTAAAAAATGACTCTCTCGCCTTTCGGCTGCTGCCAGGCCTTCTCCTGCCTCGGTTAGTGGGGGCCCGTGGAGGGGGGGGCGGGGGGCGGCGTGGGCGGGCAGGGGGGGCACCGCTGCTCCCCGGCCCCTTCCCTTCCCCGGCCCCCCGCCAGCCCCGCCGAAGCCCGAGCCGGGGTCCCCCCGCTACCGCCGTCCGGGGGGCTGCGGGCAGCACGGCCACGCCGCGGGGGTGCCCACGCCACGGGGGTGGCACATGCCCCGGGAGGGGGAGACAGACGGGAGATGCACACGTGGGCGTGGGCGTGGGGGGATGCCGGGCTGCGGAGAGGGACAGACAGCGGGGATAGAAACCCGGGAAGGGGGATGCACACATGGAGAGGGGGGTGCGCATACGGAGGGGGGTGCACACGCACGGAGGGGGGCTGCAGACGTTACCAGGGAGGGGGGAAAACATGCTGGAGCGATGCAGACACAAGTGGGATGCAGACGTGAGGGAGATGCACATGGCAGAGGGATGCACATGGGAGGAGGATGCCCACGCGAGTGGGATGCAGATGCCTGAAGGATGCACATGAAAGGAGGATGTACACACACACACACACAAACAGAGCAGAGGGGTGCGCGCGCGCACACACACACACACACACACATGGAGGATGAAGTTACTGGTGGGAGGAAGGGGCTGCTTTTGATCATCCTGATCAGAAATATGAGGCAGAAATTTCGGGGCAGCCCCCATAGACCCCAGCTGGAGGGTGGCACTGTGGGGTGCCTGTGTGGGTGTCCCAAGCAGTGAACAGCTTGTGCCAGCCTGTCTGGTTAGTGACATGGCTAGAGGAATGGGGCCGGCGGGTTTTGGGCAGTAGGACCCCTCCAGCCGCTGCCTGGGTTAGAAGGGCTGCCAGGAACGCCCTCCCTGGAGGAGGAGCCCGGCTGGGACCTGCTGCTCGGGGCGTGCTGGGTGGGGGGCACAGCAGACCCCCGGCCGGGCTGGGACCTCACCCCCCCATCCCCAGAGAAGCAGCCCCCCTGTCCAGGGCACCCGGGGTGCTCGGGGCTGCTGTGCTGAGGCAGGTGTCGCTCTCCTCTGCCTGCCCTCCCCTGCCAAGCTGGGGCTGTGGCCATGGCATCCCACGCGGGGCAGGGGCTCGGCTGCCCTCTCCGTCTGGCCGGAGCCCGGGGGTGGGAGCCCCGGCCCCGCTGACCGCTGCCTCTCTGGCAGGTTCATCGCGGTCGCAGAGCGTGGCCAGCTCCCCGTACTCCCCCCAGCCCCCGGCCGAGCCCCAGCTGAAGAAAATGGAGCCACCGTCGGAGGGGAAGGTGAGTGGGAGGCACCGGGGGTGCCATGGGGAGCACATGGTGGGGACAGCCTGGGTGACATGGGCGGAGGTGGTGGGTCCCCGTCCCGAGAGCTGCCTCGATCTGTCTGTCCCGCTCGCCCCAGAGCTCAGAGGCCGTGTACCAGTGGCTCTGCAAGTTCCAGCTGCAGCTCTATGCGCCCAACTTCATCAATGCCGGCTACGACATCACCACCATTAGCCGGATGACGCCGGAGGTGAGGCTGTGGGGCTGTGAGAGGGAGGCAGGGCCGGGCCAGGGCGGCACTGATCCCCCTCTCTGCCCCAGGACCTCACGGCCATCGGCGTCACCAAGCCGGGGCACAGGAAGAAGATCGCCTCCGAGATCAACAACCTCAGCATCCCCGAGTGGCTGCCGGAGTACAAGCCGGTGAGGGCTGGCGGGGCCGGGCTGCTGAAGCCACATCCAGCGTGGCAATTAGTTCCCTCCAGGGAAGGGGTGGCACAGGGGGATGAGGGTGGGAGCTGGCTCACTGCTGCCAGATGATGCACACATTCTGGAGCTGCTCATGTCCCCTCCCAACAGTTCCACAGGGGCTGTCAGGCTGGTGCCAGCTGTCACCACGTGGATGTGACACTGTGTCCCCTGTGTCAGGGCACAGTGAGGGGTTTCCCATGGGAATGGGGCTGGGCATGGTCCTGGGTGCTTGCGGGCCACAGGGACAGTGCAGGGGCAAGGGAAGTCCCCTGAGGCTGTGGTCCCTGCACAAGATGGGATCTCCTGCATGCCATGGGTGCCAGGGGTGCTGAGGGTGCTGGGGCCAGACCCTGGTGCCAGCTGGTGCTGAGCCGTGCCCTGTGTTCCACCCCAGGCCAACCTGGCGCTGTGGCTCTCCATGATCGGCCTGTCCCAGTACTACAAGGTGCTGGTGGAGAACGGCTACGAGAACATTGACTTCATCACTGACATCACCTGGGAGGACCTGCAGGAGATCGGCATCACCAAGCTGGGTAAGGCCCTGCGTGCAGTGCTGGCTGCTGTGGCCTTGGCGGTGACACTGATGCCCTGTGCCACCCCCAGGCCACCAGAAGAAGCTGATGCTGGCGGTGAAGAAGCTGGCAGAGCTGCAGCGCGCTGAGCTGGGCAAGTACGAGCCGGGCACGCTGAAGAGGAAGGCGTCGGGGCCGTGCCCGGAGGTGCTGGCCATCGACTCCCCCCCACCGGAGCCACCCGAGTGCCAGTCGCCCAAGATGACCACCTTCCAGGACAGCGAGCTCAGCAGCGAGCTGCAGGTGGCCATGACGGGCGAGACCCCCGAGGAGCCCCCCGAAAAGGCGGCGAACCCCGCGGCCCCCGGGTACCGCTCGCCGCCGGGGCTGGGTGGCCGCACCCGGCTGATGAGCAGCTCCCAGGAGCTGCTGGGGGACGGCCCCCGGGGTCCGCCCGCGGCTGCCATCTCCAAGAGCCAGGAATACCTGGCAGAGGGGGCCAGTGAGGGCCCTCCCGCACCACCCAAGGAGGGGCGCCCGCCCCGGCACGGCCACCCCGTGAAGCGCGCCAGCGTGCCACCGGTGCCCGGTAAACCCCGGCAGCCCTTCCCACCCTCTGCCGGGCAGCTGACGCCGCCGCAGACCCCCGGCAAGGCGCGGCCCCCCTCCCCACAAGGCCCTCCCGTGCCCCACGCCACCGCCAAGGTGAAGCCCACCCCGCAGCTGCTGCCGCCCGGCGAGCGCCCCGCATCGCCCCGCTCCCTGCCCCAGTCGCCCACCCACCGCGGCTTCGCCTACGTCCTGCCCCAGCCGGCCGAGGGGGAGGCGGCACCGCCGGGGGTGCCCGTCCTGCCCGTCTCGGTGCCGGTGCTGTGCCTGCCGCCGGCGGGCGAGGGCGAGGAGGAGCCGGGGCGGCCGAAGAAGCGGGCGCACAGCCTGAACCGCTACGCCGCCTCGGACAGCGAGCAGGAGCGGGACGAGCTGCTGGTGCCGGACGCGGGGCCCTACGCCACCGTCCAGCGGCGCGTGGGCCGCAGCCACTCGGTGCGGGCACCCGCCGGCGGCGACAAGAACGTCAACCGCAGCCAGTCCTTCGCCGTCCGCCCCAAGAAGAAGGGCCCCCCGCCGCCCCCTCCCAAGCGCTCCAGCTCCGCCATCTCCAGCGCCGGCATGGCCGAGGACTTCCCCAAGGAGGGCGAGGGTGAGGCGGCCACGGGAGCCCCGTCGGCCGAGGGGGAGAGCCGGCGGGAGCAGCGTCGGGCCAGCGACCTGGGCGGCAGCGTGGACACGGGCAGCGCCGGCAGCGTGCGCAGCATCGCGGCCATGCTGGAGATGTCCTCCATCGGCGGCGGGGCCCGCGGCCTGGCCCTGCAGAAGCCGCACGTGGCCGCAGGGCCGGGGCCGACCAAGGCGCCCGACGGCTACTACCTGCAACCGGGGCCGCCGCCGGGCAGCCCCGACCGTGCCCGCGTGGCCACCGTCCTGGCCACCGTCAAGCACAAGGAGGCCATCGGGCTGGACGGGGAGGTGGTGAACCGGCGGCGGACCATCAGCGGCCCCGTCACCGGGCTGGTGGCGGCCGCCCGCCGCGAGCGCGCCGACAGCGTGCGGTCTGAGGCGGGCGCCGACGGCCCCGGCGAGCGGCTGCGGGTGGAGCGCGGCGGGTCCCCCGACGGCATCCCCTTCGCCGAGGACGGCACCCTCACCATCAAGCAGCGCCCGCGGCCCCTGGGGCCGGCCCGGGGGGAGGCGGGAGAGGGGCTGTCCCCGGCACACCGCCACGGGGACCTGGCCAAGGTGGAGGCCAGTGCCACGCTCAAGCGGCGGATCCGGGCCAGGCAGAGCCAGCAGGACGGCGTCCGCTTCGTCCTCACCGAGTCCGACACCGTCAAGCGCCGACCCAAGGTCAAGGACAAGGAGCCGGCCCTGGAGCCGGCCACGCTCGCCGTGTACCAGAACGGCACGGGCACGGTGAAGCGGCGGCCGGCCTCCGAGTTGGCCGGGGCCGAGCCGCCCCCCACGCCGCCCGCCGCCCGCCCCGACGGCCCCGAATACATCCCACCGCCCGCTGAGCCCAAGAAGCCCTTCAAGCCGCCGGTCTCCCCCAAGCCCGTGCTGCCGCAGCCGCCTCAGAAGGTTCCCGGGCCGCCCGTGCCCATCCCCAAAAAGGTGCCCATCCCGAGCCCCGGCAGCCCAGGTAGGTGCTTCCCCGGCTCGCTGGGACGGGCGCCCCTCGAGGTGGGCACTGGGCGCCCCGGCCGGCCCCGCCGCCCTCCTGCCCCTCTCTCTTCTCTCCGCAGAGGTGAAGCGGGTCCATGGCACGCCGCCCCCGGTGTCCCCCAAGCCCACGCCGCCCCCCACGGCGCCCAAGCCCCCCAAGCCCCACGCGGCCATCCAGTCGGTGAGCGCCAGCTCCACGCCGGCCCCGTCGCCGGCCCGGCAGCTGGGGGGCCCCGCGGGCTCCAAGCCCTCCAGCACGCCGCCCTCGCTGTGCTCCAGCCCCGCCAAGCCCCTCTCGCCCGGAGCGCAGCCCCAGCACGTGCCGGTGAAGCCGCCGCGCTCCACCATCGCCAGCCCCTCCGTGGACAGCGCCGGCCCCGAGCTGGCGCAGCAGAAGCTGGAGGAGACGAGCGCGTCCCTGGCTGCTGCCCTGCAGGCTGTGGAGGAGAAGATCAAGCAGGAGGACAGTCAGGCAGAGTACGGGGGTGCAGGGGGCGGTTGGTCCGTGGGAAGGGTGTCGGACCGTGCTGTGCCACTGAGCACAAGCACCGTGGGCAGGGATTGGGATGTGGCACCGTGCTGGGAGCAGGATGGTGCCAGGAGTGATTCTGGAGAACGCTGGTGGAGCATCAAGGGGTCATGGCTGGAGCTGCACTGGGGAGGTGACATTGGGGGACACCGTGCTGGAACAGCACGGACACAGAGGCCTGGGTATGTGGGTGCACTGGGGGCTGCCTTGGAGAGGGGACACTGGGGACACTGAACCAGAGCACTGCGTAGCAGCACTGGGGTCTGCGTGGGCAGTGGCACTGGGGACACGGTGCTGAGCACCGCAGGGCAGGGGGGCAGGAGGGCCATGGCACAGGGTGGACAGTACTGTGTGGTGTGTCCTCATCCCATGCGTGGCCCTGACCCATGCCGGTCACTCCCCAGCTCGGCCGTGGAGTCAAAGAGCACCGTGAGCATCCTGGACGACATCGGCAGCATGTTCGACGACCTGGCAGACCAGCTGGATGCCATGCTGGAGTGAGGGGGCGCCAGGGCCCCGCGAACCTCAGGGCTTACGTGGGCACAAGGGCACAACGATCCACGACCCCCCAGCCCCGCCGCCCTCTCCCGTTCCCTTTGTACAGCCGTCCCCTCCCGGACATCCCGTCCCTCGGGGTTTGCACAAAGAAGAAGATACCTCAGGATTGTGCTCACAGACTCGGCGCCGGCTCCGGCAGGACTCCCTATTGCAGAAGCAAAAAAAACCCCACAAAACCCACAAAAAAAAAAAAACCCAACAGAAGAAACAAAGCAACACGTCCGGACCGAACCGCCGCCGGGGCTCTGGGAGGCTCCGGGGGGTGCCACCCTCCCTGCCTGGTGGCCACCCGTGTCCTGCCAGCCCTGGAGCCGCGGGTCACCGCGACCCGAATGTAGCACAAGCCCTGCCCGGCGCGGCGGCCCCGGCGGTGGCTCCGCCAGCCACGCGGCACCGATGGCGTTCGCAAGGTGGCGGGGCCGGGTGGGCAAATGCACTTGGGTTTCTTTGCTCTGTTTTTAATTTTAATTTTTAAACTTTGTGTTCTTTCTCGGATGGCGTTGGCGGGGGCGGCCGGGGTAGCTCCGGGCTGGCGGCTCCCCGGGGGCAGCGGGACGTGCCCCCTGCCCGGCCCCTCCCCGCCCGGGGACAGGACGGTGTTAAGCTATTAAAAAAAAAAAAGAGTATTAATTTATTGGAGGGGGAAAACAAAAAAAGATATAAAGCAGATTTCCCCCACCCCCAAAATAATAAAAAGAAATAAACTTTAACAAATATATATTTAAAAGATTTTAAAATATTAGCAGTTATATATAAAGCAGTTTAAAAGAAATCAAGAGAAAACTGGATTTTAGCTTGAGAAAAACTATTAGATTATACTAAGCTGTGTGTCTTGTGGCAAACTCATTCTAAGAGTAGCACAATATTTACCTTTTCTCTGGGTGGAAGGTACGTGCAAGCGGTTCTGGTCGGGTTTTCCGTTGGGATTCAGTGTCACGTCTTTCTTTTTCCACCATTACGAACTCAAAGGATGTGCCTTGTTTTATGGAGGTTTTTGTTAATTCTTACACTGGAGGTGTTTCCTTTCTTTTTGGAGTGTCTTCAGGGTTCGGTTTAGTTTCCTGCTGGTTCCTTTTGCCGTCGGTGTTTGCTGGGGTGCGTGTGGTGTGCGTGGGTGTGCACGCGGGGTGCGTGTGCTCGGCCGCGTCCCGCGGGGCGCGCCGCTGTATATTCCTGTACAAACCGAAGTCGGAGTCTGGTTCAGTCGCTTGAGTCCTGATGAATGCATTTTTTGCTTGTGGTTTCCAAACAAAAGTGTTGCTGTTCCTTTCTTTTCTTGAGACGTAGAGTGGTCTCTCCTCTCTTCCCTCTCCCCCCATCCCTCTGCCCCCTTCCCTCTCTCCCCTCCCCATCTCTCCCGTTGTGGTCGCTGATCCAGATGTGTTTGGCACAACTTTGAAATTTTTTTTTGAAAAAACAAAAAAATCAAAAACAAACAAAGAAACAAAAAAAAGACTTTAAAAAGAATTAAAAAAAAAATAAATCACCCGCCTGAAAATATCTGTCAAAAAGAAAAAAAAATATGTATCTAAAAAAAAAAATTCCATAAAGTTCTACATGATGGATATATACATATATATATATTTTTTATGATTAAGTTATGGACTCTGTATCGTATCCCATCTGTCCAGCTCTGCATCTTGGTGCTGCTCCCTGCTCTTCTGTGCTTAGATTTCACCTCTACTCGTCCTTATTCTTCCTATTCTGAATAGTAGATGGCTCGTGGTGCTGTGAAGACGTTTGCTCCTATACAAAGTCTGGCAACAAATATTTAAAGAAAAATAAAAAATATAAACCCCCAGCCCGGCTGCCACCACTGTTTGTGTCCCCAAACCACCCTGATTCCTCGTGGCATGGTCGTGCCGTGCCGGGTGTTTGTGCCGCGTGCTCCCAGGGCACCCTTGGGTGCCTCTCTGGGTGCTGAGGCCTGGCTGGTGGGAGCTGCTGTCCCCAGTGAGGTGCCTGGCCCTGCATCCCAATTTTCATCCCACAGGGCCAGTGCTGGCTCCCTGCAATAACTCACACCGGGCAGGAACAACTCTTTCTGCTTTTATTGTCAATGAAGAAATAATCAAATCTATATTACAATCTTAAAAACAGTAGAAAATGTGAGTAAAAATGCAACGGAGGCTTTTTGTCTTTAATGTGGAGATCGTTATTACAGGGTGGTGAACGATGGGTTTGTGGAACTTGATTTGAGAACTAGCTGTGGCATAAAAATCGTACCTGGCTACTCAAGGAAACACCTCTTCCCGGATGGATCGGCCCAGCGCCTTGGCAGTAAAATTAAATACTAGAGACACAAAGGGGTTGGGTGCCCACCCAGGGCAGGGCCCAATGCTCAGTCCTACCGTGGCCAGGGGAGCAGCCTCCCAGTGTCACCACTGGGACACGCTGATCCGTCCAGTCCTGTCACTGGCCAAGGGCTGTGCTTGCCCGGCCCGGAGCTCCAAGGCCCAGAGTCACCCCAGCCCCGGCCCCAGGGGTGTCCCCAGCTGGGGGGGCACAGGCAGAGAAGGGCACTGACACTGGAATGGCTTCCTCTGCTTTTCCAGTCATCTAGGGCAGATCTGAGGGAACATCTGGAGCATCTGTGGGGCAGACCTGTCCAGAGAGCCACCAGCCGGGGTCCCTGCAGGGGTCCAGCCCAGGGGCAGCAGCAGGCAGTGGTTGGTGCAGGAGGAGCTGCAGCAGTCATTTCGGAGGGTGTGGTCACCCACAGGCCGATGGAGGGGAGAATTTTTGGTCTTTCAGTGTGCAGGACTAGTGTGACGCTCTCGCTAGCACGTCCAGACCTGTGGAGACAGTGGGAACCCGCAGCAGTGACTCGAGCAGCTCTGTGGGCTTCTCTTCATCCTCCCACAGTGCTTCCCTTTGGGCTGCCAGCATCCATGACACCCTGCCAGGAGTGAACCGCCCACCTGTAGAGAACCACCTCCTTGTTTCACAGAATCACACAACCATTTACGTTGGAAAAGACATCCGAGATCATCAAGTCCAACTGTGACTGATCCCCACCTTGCCACCCAGTCCAGAACACTCAGTGTCACATCCAGTTGTGCCTTGGGCATGTCCAGGGATGGGGACACCACTGCCTCCCTAGACACCTCATTCCAGTGTTTAACAACCCTTGCAGTGAAGAAATTCTTCCTGATGTCCAACCTGAACCTCCTCTGGCACAGCTTCTTGTCCTATCACTTGTTGCTTGGAGAAGATGCCGCCCCTCCCACCTTGCTACAACCTCCTGTCAGTTTGTTTGAAGACAATTCCTAATCCATTTAATGCCCTAACTCCAGCACTGGAAGAGCACAAAGCATCCAGCCTGAGGAAACCCACCTTTACAGTGCTGTCCACAGCGCCGGAGAAGAGTCGGCCTCGGGACACGGCGAGGGCGGTGACGCTGCCCTGGTGTCGCAGCAGCGTCTGGGTGCAGATCATGTTGTCCATGCTCCACACCTGTGGGAACACAGGAGGGGTGAGCCACAACCCACAGCACCGGGAGGGAAGGGCGGTCTCGTGTCCCAGGTCTTGAGGCAGGTGCCAGGGACGGGGATCCCCGTGCCCCTTCCCTCGAGGTGCCCCGGGGTGGCACAGATTCCCACACGTACCCTGAGCGACCGGTCGTAGGACGCGCTGAAGACTTTGGTTTGATCTGGAGTGGAGATGACAGCGAGGGCATAGACTGTCCCCACGTGCCCGGTCAGCGTGCGGACCTGTTCCTTTGTCTCTATGTCCCAGACCTGCGGGGGCAGAGCCGGGCTCGGAGCTGTGCTGGGGGGGAGGCCACCGACCTCTCCTCCAAGAGGTGCTTCCACCTCCACGGTGCTGTGCCCCCATGCTCCAGGTGTGCCAGAGGGGCAGGCAGGGCCCGGTGCCCAGCCCCATGCCCCTCTCCCCCAGCCTCCCTCCCAGGAACCCACCCCACCCCGTCCCTTACGTGGATGAGGTTCTCGTAGGTGCCGCACACGATGTGGTGGTTGGTGACGGCGATGGAGTACACGCTGCCCCCCGACGTCTGCAGCACGTGCACACACTCCAGGTTGCGGATGTCCCAGATCTGAAGGAGACACCGCAGGCAGCAAAGGCAGGGTGAGACCCGTGCAGGGACCCCTCTCAAGGAGGGAGATCCCTTGCAGCCATTCTGCCATGCACAGAGCTTCAGCCTGGCTCCATGTGTGCCCAGATCACACCTTCAAGGACAAATCTATCCAGCTGGAAATGTTCCATACTGATGATGAGCAAAGCCCTGTTATCTTAATTGGCTGCCCAGCTTTGAACATCCAGGCTGAAAAGGTTGTGGACACCGCACACCCTGTGTGTGTGACTACACACACATGTGCACACACAACCCACTCCCTGAGAGCACTAAAACCTGGGGCAGACAAATTAACAGGGATTTATTAGCACTGAGGAGGGCAACTTCCAATTCTCCTGTGTCCCCCAGATGCTGAGAGGTGAAGTACTCATCAAAACCTGAGCCAGCACAGAGTGGAGAGGGCACTGGGAAGCCTCCCAGATTTATGGTAACTCTGCAGCCAGACAGTGACCTTGTCCTGTTATCAGCAGGGCTGTGAGCACAGATAAGGCTGCGGCAGCCGCAGAGGCAGCGCGAGGCGCCAGGGCCGAGGCCCCAGTTCATCCCAGTGAGCCTCTCCAGCAGCTCCCAAGGCCCAGCCTGCAGAGATGCCATCAGCACAGGAGAATCCTGTGTGTCAGCAGTGCTCTCACACCCCAGCAGCTGCCTCTGGTCCTGCTCCACCAACCCAGGCTGCAGAGCACAGAGAGGCACAGGGAGAGCTGCTGGGTCCCACCAGTGCCAGGGTCCCACCTTGATGGTCTGGTAGGATCCACTGTAGAGATAGTTCTGGGAAGCCACCAGTGCTCGCACCCAGTGATTGAGACCTGTCAGCTCCTTCTTCAGCTTGAGCTCAGTACCTACAATATCCCAGACCTGCAGAAAGCACAGACACACACACACACACAGAGGAGAACACCAGTGGGGCTGAGCAGAACATGGCGAGTGCTCCCCAGCCCTGCCCACCCTTCCCAGGTCCTGTGGGGATCCTTGAGCCAGCTCTTCTGCCCGCTGGGAATGACCTGAACCCACTGACTTGCAGACAGAACCGAGTAACTGCTGAGTAAGCACATTCCCTGAGGGAGCCAGGCTGGAGCCTGCATTACTGATGGCAGAGACCCTGCCCTAGCACAGCCACGGGCTTGAAAACCTAAACCACAGCTGCACTGAGGAACTGCTCTGAGCTTCCACTCCCAGCCTGTCTCCACAAAGCTCCATTCCCAGCCCCTGGCATGCAGGGACTGACAGATCTCACTTCCCCCACTCTGAGCAGCACTCCTGGCCTGCTCAGCTCATCTGGCAGGAAATGGCTCGGGGTGAAAACCCAAAAGGCCCCAAATTCTCCTTCTGCTCAGTCTGGCTGCTCCCCCAGCCCTGATCTCTCCCCAGAGCTGAACCAGTCCAGGCCCAGTTAAAGAAAAGAGCACACGTCCTCTTACAGATGGACGGGCCCATAAGCTGTCTCACCAGGAGCTGGAAGCAGAACCATGGGAATCCAGCCAAGGCTTTAAAGGGCAGCTTGCAAAGCTGTTCCCTGGTTTCTGCATGTTTTAGGTACAGAATTCAGATTCAAGATCCTTTGGAGGCGGTTTCAAAACAGGCATCCTGAATCCCCAGCCAGTTCTGGAGCCCAGACATGATTTCCAATGGTCTGAGCCGATCTGCTGGGGGTCCAAGGACATGCATGCTTGGGAATTCCCGGGATACTCCACCTGCAGCCTCAGGTTTACAGAGTTAGAAGAAATAAAGGATTTTTGCAGCCAGGTCCCAGAACATTTTTGACTTGAACACAGAACACAGGCTAAACCTCTGCAGTGCTGGCTTCTCTGTGGCCCAGGAGAGCAAAGTGACAAGGTCACCTACAGACCAAAATGCCACTTTCTTCCTGTTTGGACACTTCTGCCTGACAGTTTGCACCCCTGAGCCCCCTGGGCTGTACCTTGATGGCTTTGAGTGAGCCACTGAAGAGCATGTTGTGTGAGGAGACCAAAGTGCAAACAGGATTGTCGTGTGCTCGGATCGTGTTCACCTTCTGCAGGTTTTGAATATCCCAGACCTGCAAAGGAGAATCACAGAATCATGGAATGCTTTAGGTGGGAAAAGCCCTTTAAAATCATTGAGTCCAACCATTCCCCCAGCACTGCCAAGCCCACTAAGGAAGAGCACCCATGAGGGGCAGGGCAGGTCCCTTGTGCTGAGACCCTTCCTCTCTGCCTCTGGAGGCAAGGAATGACACACAGGCAGGACAGGGCACTTGTCTGATCCACTGTCCCGGCTGATCAGGACCAACCACCCTCCCCCAGTTCACAGCACCAGCCTCCTCCTCCCCATATAGGAGCAGGGACTGGGAAATCCAGCCCACAGGAAACCCCCCAATCCAATCCATGAGTGACTTGGCTGAAGGCAGTGGAGACAGCACACACAGGTCATCAGTCCCACACCACTGGCAGCTGAAGAGCCTTCTAGGAAAAGGTCCCTGCTCCTGAGCAGCCTGTGGCTCTCCCATCCCTGCAGAGTGAGGTCTGGTTACTCACAATGATGGTGCAGTCAGCAGAGCCACTGTACAGCTTGTTCCTGCAATGTCACCAGAAGACAAAGGGGGATCAGGGAGGGACAGTGCTGGGTGGGGGTGGTCCCAGCTCATCCCCAGGCACTGGTTGGGCCAGGAGCTGCAGCCCCACGGCCTCAATGGGACAAGGCTACACACACCCAACCCGGGAGTGGGGCCCCTGGCTCGTGGGAGGCCAGGCTGAGCTGGCCCTTGGAGCAGGAGGCCAAGAACCCCACTGGTGACCACAGGACAAGGCCAGGACACCGTGGGGGCCAGAAAGATGCCACTTTGTCCACTTTGAAAAAGCAAAAAATGTGCCTCTCATGCACAATTTCAGCACACACAGGACAAAAGATGGGAATTGTCAGGGCATGCTCAGGACCCGCCATGCTCTCCCCCATGTCCCTTTCCACTCACCCCTGGATGCAGAGAGCCAGTACAATTCCATCATGACCCTCCAAGGTCTTTTGGCACTTGTATGTGGTACAGGTATCCCACACCTAACAGGAAACACAAGGCAGGAGTCGGGGGTCAGGCGGGATGTCAGCACCGGAAGGAGGAAACAGCCTGTCTGTCACCTGGGCACTGCCTGCTGGGCACAGACACACTTGTCTGGGAGAGGAAATCTACTGCCAAGGGTCAGGCTGAAGTTAGTGACACCCAGGACAGCAGCAGGTATCAGCCCTCTGCAGCTCTGCCTCCTCAGCCCAGGCCAACACACCATACCAACCCAGAGGAGCAGCTCTCGGGCTCCTGCTGCGGCAATTCCTGCCCTGTCCCAGGGCTCCCATGGCACAGCACAGCTTCCTCTGCCACTGCAAAGGTTTTCCCCATGAGCACACTCTGCTCTCTCAAGGAGGGGAACATAGGAATGTGGTGCCCAGAGCAGCCAGGGCAGGGGAGTTTCTTTCCTTAAAGTATAGCAATGTCCATTTTCTTCCACCTGGCTCTAAAGCCAAGGAAACTAAACGAAAGCTCTGCTCCTGGCAGGGTTACTGGGGGTCCCCAGCCCAGCCAGCAGCCACCAGTGACACTGGGAAGGGCTGTTTAGGCTGCACCAGGGCACTGCTGTCAGTTTGAGTTACTGCAAACAGGACAAAGAAAAACAAACATGCCATAAAATGGGAAGAGGACACCTTGGATCAGGGACAAATGTTTTGTTCTAAGATGACTTTTTATAACAAGTGAAAATAAAATCAGAAACTGAAATAGGCTTGAATATCCTGAACACCACATAAAGCAAAACCAGCAGCAGTAGGAATGAGATTTTAATCTAGGCTTTCCAAAAATCACTGTTTGTCTCTCAATTTCACTATCAAGTAATGTTTCCTCACAGAGAATTTTGCCCAACTATAATCACGAAGAATCACTTAAGATTCATTGGGAGAACATTTAGGAAGTGGCATCCCCCCACCCCACAAACTGAACTCAGCTTGTGTCCCAAGTGACAGTGCAGAAGGCGCACAGAAGAGACAAGCTCTTACCTTAATGGTTTTGTCTGAGGAGCCACTGAAGAGCAAGTCTCCTATGGAGTACACACACAGACACCACACAGGGCCCTGGTGGCCCACAAAGGTCCCCTTGCACTTGAAGATCTGCTGAGGATCATAGGCTGCAGAGAGGACAGGGCAGGTGAGAGGTGAGGGGACAGTGCTGTTCCTCTGCACAGCCGTGACACTGCCCAGGAGGGCTCCCTGGGCCAGCACCCAGCCCCAGCCCAAAGGGATGAAGCCCCCAGGGATACTCACATCCAAGGATGCCCATGTTGAGCCGAGCATTGATGTGGGAGAGCTCATCCTGAAAAACAGAAGTAGCTGTGTGAGCTGCAGAGCCATCCAGGCCAGCCTGTCCTTCTGGGCATGGCTTTAGGACTGTCCCCTCCACTGCTACAGCCACTCCTGCCTTCGTGCTCCCTGAAGGCCCTTCCTCAGCAGTTGGCTCATCCTCTGAGCAGAGGTGTCCCCTCCAGGACTTCATGACTCTGCCACCTCCCTCCATAGACCACAGGACTCTGACAGCACCTCAGACCTGCACTAAACTCTTAAGTGTTCAGGCAGGCACAGAAATATCTTTCAGAATATACTGTCTTTGCTCTGTCATTCACCAGGCTGCTAAAAATAACCAAACTGCTTATGGGGATTCCTTGCTCAGCTGGGCTCCTGAAGCCCACCTTGCTGGAAAAGAACTGGAAGATCTTTCTGGGGACTCTTCCATCACCCAGTCCCTTCTGCATCCCTCTTCATTAGGGACCCTATTCATGAGTATAATTAGTATACTATGGTGAGCTCCTCCTAAGCAGCACATGCAGTGGAATGCAGTCTGTCTGATCTAGGGAGGAATGTCTGTCCAACATCAGTGCTTCTGAAATCCTGAGGCAGCTCTTACTCCCAGCTTGTTAGCAGGGATCTGCTTATCCCCCTGCTTCCCACAAACCCGGGGTGAGCAGAGCCAGCAAGCAGGGGGGACCCCAAAGCCTCCCTGGCTGCAGGAGAAGCCTATCTAGGAGCAGAGCCAGCTAACTCCATGCAATCCCTGCTCCACCCCTGCTCACGTTCAGCATGGAGGCATCCCTGCGGAATTCCATCAGGTCCTCGCTCAGCTTGCTCTGGTTCTCATCCAGCACGTCTGCAAGAGAAGGACAGGCCCACAGTCACTGCAGAGCCACTGAGGGCATCCTGGGGAACAGGCAGGGGAGACCCACCCTCTGAACCAGGAGGGAGGACACGCTGCTGCTATCAGGAGGGAAAGCAGGAGGGTGCCTGCTCCTCAAATGAAAATTATACCTGGATCTGAAGAACCAGCAAATTTGGGAGGCAAGACAGGGCTGGGCACAGCAAAGGTGTCCGAGAGCCCTGCTCACTGTTGGCTATCTGACTCGCTGATTTTTACAGGGGCCTCTGCCCATGGACTGCACAGGAAACAGTCTCAGGAGAAAGGTGGCAGCTGCCTGCAAACATTTCTAGGACTTGCCCCATGACCACTGACTGCAGGATTAGATCCCAGGACGCTCTGGCAGCAGAGAAGTCGATGGAACCCCTATTTGTCCCTTTGCAAGGAATACTTGGACCTCTTGAAACCTGCTCAGCACCAGTTTTAAACATGGAATGAATCCTGTAATGCATCATCCAAACAAAGAGCTGCCCTGTCCCTACAGCTCTGACCACAGAGCTCATCCAGCGCAGACTCACCAAACTTCAGCTCCAGGTTCTTCTCCAGCTGGTCGATTTTCTCAGAGAGCTTGCCCAGCATGGAGCGCAGGAAGGCAATTTCCTGGTCCTTCTGGGCCATTGCCACCTGCATCTCATGGAAGCGATCATCTGTCTGCTGCAGGAACTCCTTCAGACCCTCGAACTTGCACGTCTCCAGGTGGGTCTCATAAGTGTCTTGGTTTCCTATGAATGTGCACCTAAGGGGAAGGCAGACCTTGCTGGAGCCTTGCTGGACTCCTTGCTCAGCTGGCTCCTCAGTGGAGCTCCAAGGCCTGTGTGGCTCCCAAGCTGTCCTGCTCCTCCCACCAGGAGCAGGGCTGCTGTGGTTCATTATTCTTCAAAGGATGGACTTAATAATCTTGGATGTCTTTTCCAATCTTAATGATCCTATGATCCTGCTGGGTGCAGGCAACTGCAGGGCAACATGGAGGCCAAGCAGCTCCTGGTCTTCCAGCCAGAACATTGGCCCCAAACTGGACTATCTGTCTGGGGAGCTGCAAGGAAAACCAGATCTTGGGCAAGAGACAGCGTGTGGTGTCAGTTTATGTGCTCACCAGGAGCACCAAAACCAGTAGAAAAAACTGGAGCAGACCTCAGCAGATGCTGACTTGGTCCTGCAGCACAGCAAGGAGTCAGGAATGCTCTGTCAGAACTTGTCTTGCTCTGCCTCTGCCAAGACATGTCTGAGGATCATAGAATCATAGAATTGTTGAAGTTGGAAAAGGCCTCTAAGATCACTGAGTCCAAGTGTTCCCCCAGCACTGCCAAGCCCACCACTAACCCATGTTCCCAAGTGCCACACCAGCTTTTAAGTCCCTCCAGGGGTGGTGATTTCACCACTGCCCTGCACAGCACTGGGGAGAGCTGCTCAGAGTCCCTGGGGCCATCCCAAGGCTGCAGTAGCCAAAAAGCAGCTCAGAAATGAACTCAGTGCATCTTTCCCACTGAAAAGCACTGAGTCCTTACCCGTATTTGGAGTGGGGACACTTGATGTGCTCGCACTCCTTCAGGTGTGCCTCCAGGTTCATTTTGAGGAGGGGAGGGCAGCTGGGGTTGTTGGGGCAGCGCACGGGCCTGTAGTCACAGCTGCTCTCATGGTCTCTGCCCACGGAGAGAAGGAAAGGGAGGGAAAGTCAGCAAGGAGCAAAAACTCATGGAAGCAACACAGAATGTCAGGAAAGGAGCAAACCAACCCAGTGAGACTGTCAGGTTCAAAGCCTCCTGCCCTAAGACTGCAATTCCAGCTTTAAATTCTCATTAGGCCAGAAAATTGAGAGTAATAGGAGGCCAATTTACACAGGGAACATCTAGTTGTGCAGCTGATGGGCTGAGCCTTCAGGCAGTCACAAACAACAGGCAACAGCCAGGTGACAGGGGCAACAGGGAATGCACTGTTTGAAGAGCAAGTCTCCTATGGAGTACACACACAGACACCACACAGGGCCCTGTGGGAGGGAGGATGGGGAGGGAGATAGATTTCAAATTATTGGGATATAACTAGGATAATTCCTCTTACAAAAAGAATCCCAGGGTCTCTGCTTGACCATACCACAGTGTTTCATCCCAGCTGTGAGGGGGCTGCTCTCACAGGGTATCATGTGCCAGCGCTGACACTCAGGTAAGCTGGGAGCAGAGAACAGTGTCCTTCCCCCGAGACCAGCCCATGTACCACCATCCCCAGGCTGACCCGTCCCCTCAGCCCGCCCTGGGCGCTCCCTCTCCCCGGCACACCCCGGCAGGGCAGTGCTGGCAGGAGCAGCTCAGGTGTGACAGGCTGGCACAGCCCTGTCCCTGGAGAGGCTGGATGCTGCAGCAAGGCACTTACTTCCTGGCACTGAGCTTGATGGTGAAGGGGCACCCGCGGGGGTCCACCTCGAAGGCGGTGGGCTTGCTGCTGGCCGCAGCCCGGCACCCGTACTTGCAGTGGATGAAGAGCTCCCCGATCTGCTCGGCCACCGCGATGTTGTTCACCACCACGGTCAGCTTGGCATTGTCCACGGGGCACTTCTCTGCCGGGCAGGGAGGGAGGGAAAACACACTCAGCAAGGACTCAGACAGTGCAGGAGCATTTCCAAGAGCCTCTGCGTGGAGATTTTGTCCTTTGCCTTCCCTGGCCAAGTCAGCCAAGTCCCAGGTGGGTGGCCATGGAATGAGCCACGAATATTCACACAAGGTCTGCAAGTCACTGTCTTTGGGTTTGTCTGGGGGCTTGGAAAAGGTAGTTTATGTTAAATCATAACTTGAGCAAGCTACCAGTGAAAGATGACCACACCGGAACAGGCTCCCCAGGGAAGTGGTCACAGCACTAAGCCTGTCTGAGTTCACAGAGCATTTGGACAATGCTCTCAGGCACATGGTGAGATTGTTGGGGTGTCCTGTGCAGGGTCAGGGGCTGGATTTGATGATCCTGATGGGTTCTTTCTAACTGAGCATATTCTATGATTCTAATTCAGACTGCTTGTGCTTGGTGAAGTGTGAATGTCCACAGGCAGAAGCCTCATCCATAACCTGCTCCCTCACCCAGGCCTGGGCTCAGCTCCTGCTCCCAGTAGCACAATGGGCCAGCAGTCACGGAATCACAGAACCATTTAGGTTGGAAAACTCCTCCAAGACTATTGAGTTCAGGCTTTGACCAATCACCACCTTGCCTCCTAGCCCAGACCACTGAGTGCCACATCCAGTCACTCCTTGAATATCTTCAGAGATGGGGACTCCACCACCTCCCTGGAAAGCCCACTCCAATGCCTGACAACCCCTTCTTCCCGATGTCCAATCTGAGGTTAATTTCCTCTTGTCCCATCACTTTTTGCCTGGGAGAAGAGGCTGACCTGCATTTGGCTACAACCCCCTCAATGTTTCAACCAGGCAGAAACACGAGCTTGGAGGGCAGGAGCAAACCTGAGCAACTTGGGATTGGAACTGCAAAGCCTTTTGCTACAGATCTGTGTGTTAGACACACATAGATACAGCAGAGCACAGTGAGGGGATTAGCATGCAAAGCAGAGGGACCCCTCAAAAGCAGAAGATGGAAATTGTAAGGCAGAAAGAGCTGCTGTTCGGCAGCACTTGCCCCTCCTGGGCTCACTGTGCCGGTAATGCCAATGGCTTGGCTTTGTGCTGAACAACAACTTGCCAAGAGGGGCACAGGCTCATGCCAAAAAAAGTCTTTTTTGCAGCACCGAGTCCAATCCCAGTGGGAGCTGGTTATCCCAGGCCAGCAGCCAGAGGCTTGGGCTCCCCCAGGGTTCTGGAAGAGCTGGGTGAGCTAAAGCAGCTCTGTGGGGCACAACCAGGGGCCAGAGCACTGGCACTGAGAGGCTGGGGGAGGAGGGGCTGATGGGTCTCTGCCAAATGCAGCCCCCCTGTTCCTTAGCCAGGCAGCCACAGAAAGCTTTCTGTCTGAAATCAATGGGTCAACTCCGGGCGAGACGTGTATTATCCTGGGATTATCCATGGCATATTCCAGGATTTGAGAACATCCTGTGCCCAAGAGCTGGGCCCAGCCCTCTCTCTAGTGCCCAAGCTCCAGCATTTACCACTGGCCCCCGAGCCCCAGCCCCTCACTGCTGCAGTGGCAGATCTGACTGACAGCTTGTTTCAAGCCCTTTGGACATTTATCTGCAGGTTTCTTTTTAAGTGAAAGCAAACAAACCAGAAAATAACAATGTTTTGGCTGCATCACACAAGAACAGTTCTGTACTCACCAGATGTTAAGGCACATCTTCTACAAAACGTGTGCTGTGGAGACAGAGAGGAACAGCAGCGTCAGCGTAAAACGAGAGCAGGCAAATTACCCCCTGTGGACAGTGATGGGAAAGGTGGGAGATACCCAAGCCTGTGGCTCAGGGGCCTCAGCAGCTGTTCTGCCTGCTTTAGCTCAGCACCACAGGGCAAAGCCCAGCCCTTGCTCAGGGTACAGTGCAGGTCCTGCCCCTGAGAGGATAAAATACATGGTTTGAAGCTTTGATGGTCTGCCCTGTTCAAGATCGGGCCATGACTGTGGTGACAGCCAAAGCCATGGGCATGTTCTGCCACACTCTAATATTCATGGAATCACAGAATCACTGGATGGTTTGGGTTGGAAGATCATCCCATTCCAACCCCCTGCCACGGACAGGGACCCTTTTCACTAGACCAAGTTGCTCAGACCTCCATCCTGCCTAGTCTTGAACATATCCAGGTCCTTCCTACCCTCCACATCTGCAAGGGGTTTCCCTACTTCACCTTTTACTTTAGCCCATGCCATCCCTCTCATCACCCTGAGAAGTCCTCAAGGGAAGGGCAAGGGGAAGCCTGGCCTCTCCCTGTCCCTGCCCAGTCAGGCCATCACACATATCCCTCTGGAACTCTTCCGAGGCAGCTGAAGCTGCCCTGTCCTGCTGTCAGGCAGACAGAACAACTGGTTTGTAAGCCCACTAAATGCTCTGTAAATTTTAGCACTTTAAATAGCTCCCTCTCTCTGTTCTTACAGTTTAACTTGATAAAGTAACACAATCTAACCCACTAATGAATATAAAGGCTGCAGCATTTCACTGGCCCTGAACTTGTCCCCCGGGTTCCCTGGAGCCTCCTGAACCACATTCCCCTGCCACAGGGCCAGCACTTGGCAGTGGCTGCGAGTCTCTCTCTGGAGCTCTTATCTGTTATCTGCTGCCCTGCTCCTTTTCCTGCCCAGCACAGCTGCATGGAGCTCCCTCCAGAGCTGCCAGACCAGGACTGCAGACCAAGCCAGGCTGCTTCCTGCAGTGGGGTTTTTTCCATATTAACCACTAAATCTCAGTGTCTCTGTGTGAAGAGCTCCTTTCTGAAATGCTGCAGCAAAATTGCACCAATTTCCAGCACTTTTGGGGAATAGCACCCTCACAGCAATAAACAACCCTGAGCTCTGCTGTTCTTGCTACAGCCCCATCCTGGTAATCAGAAGCACATCCGAAGCATTAGAGACCCCATCTCGAAGCCCATCTTTCTTCACAAGTAGCACAAAAGCAGGAATAATAAACAGTGTCTATTAAACCCCAGTAAAATGGAATCCAGAAGAATATTCATAATACCCTGTGCCTTTCATTTGAGGATCTCAAATCCCTTTGCAAGCATTAACTAAATGAAGCTTCCAGCCATTCTTGTTTCATAAGCAACACTTCCTCCCCAGCTGAGGAGCAGCCATTCCTGGGGTGCCCTGGAGCTCCTTGCAGAGCCCTTCAGAGCAGGGAACATGGACTTTTAGACCTTATGGAAGCCACATCAAGGAGACTGAACATGGCCAGAACAGGGAGGCTAACAGGACAGCTCTCCTGGGAAAAGCCATCTAATTTTAAGCAGGCCCAAGGCTTGCCTGACAGTCACCAGAAAGTGTAAGTAGGGACAGTCAGGGCTTGGCTTTGGCTCACACAGGACACGTGTGGAGCCCACACTGGTGATTTGAAGAGCTCTGCCTTACCCCACAGGTTGTGATGACCGGATCCTTAAAGACACTGCAGCACAGCTGGCAGCACAGCTTCACAGAGGGCTGCTCAGCAAACACCAGGGGCTCCTGCAGGGACAGAAAGGAACAGAGACAGCACAAGGATTAGTCCAAACACAAGAGTCTCCAGCTCTGCAGAAGGTGAGTCTTGGGGAGCTGGGGGCACTAGGCACACTGAGTAGTTCACCACCTCAACACAAAAATCTGTTGGGATCTGCTGAGCTCCAGTAGGAGGCAGGGGAAGAATAAACTTGGCAATGGCTGGAGACCCTCAGCTCATCACAAACTGGGGGCCACCAGCTTCTGGCAGGATCAGGACCAGCAAACGGCTCAGATCAACCTCTCTGTCAGTGACTCAAGTCACCAGACCTGCGTGAGCTGCACTGGCTAGGACTTTGTGCTTGGTTGGACTGAACAGTGTTGTCAAAAATGTACTAAGCCTGGAGTTTGAAAGCAATTTTAGCGCAGCCTGTCCTTTATTTTTGAAACATCCTGAAGGAAAGGCTCTTTCATTCCCTTATGAAGCAGAAACAACATTGTTTCTGCTGCAATGGGCCCATCTCTCCAGTTTTGTTTATCAACTACAACTGCCAGCACAGGGCTCTGAGCATGATCTCCCAGAGCAGCCCAGCTCTCCAGGACCCTGAGCATGATCTCCCAGGGCAGCACAGCTCTCCATGCCGTGCCAGAGCAGGGCTTCACATTTCAGAGCATTTCAGATCAATCTCTGCGGTTCATTCTGTCTTTTCATCCTGTACTGCTCTCAGAAATGCAAACACAACCCCCTGGGTTCCTAAATATGAAACACACTTTTAACACAGATCAGTGGCAAAACGCCACCTGACCTTTTATTCATCCAGTCTGGGTTTAGTCACTGGATTGCAAGCTAAGCTCAGCTTAAAAGTGTCCTCCCCCAAAATGCACTCTCCTGGGGCTTACAGTCAAGTCAGTGGGGTGCCACACAGCCCTGACTGCAGGACGGGGCTCCGAATCTGTGGGGAATTGTATTTCTCTTGCTATCTGGGGCCAGACCACCAGCCTGAGCCTTGCAACCCCCACTGCTCTGCAGTGGAGCCAGGGAATCACACAGGACTTTGCAAAGACTTACAGTTTATTTGGGAAGCAGAAAAGCCTCACCATTGTCCTCCCTCTACAGACAGGGAAATTGTACACAAGGAAGAAAAGTCAGGGGTGGAAACAAAGTTAAAGCTGGACCCCTGACAGCCAGGCATCGCAAAAAAATCCGTCTGTGACAGCTCTGTGTTCTCACAAGGGTCCACTAAGTTACTCTTTTGACACTGCACTTCCTAATACTGCTCCTTCTGACAATCCCCAATACCTACTGGCTCCTCCTCTTCCTCATGGAGTGAGAACGTCGAGCGCAAGGACATGTTGGACTCGGAGTGCAATGAACGGACGGAGATGGCAGAGTCAGAGCGGCGTGGGGTGCTGATCGGGGGCTTCAAAGAGATAAAACCAGCTCTGGTTAGTCCCAATAATTCCCAAACTCTACGCAAAGACTTCAGGTTCAGTCCTCCCCCTCTCAAAACTCAGCTGCTCCCTTCCAAGCTGCACTGAGTGGCCCTGCTGCTGTGTGCCCTTCCCTGCGCTGCGCTCAGAGACAGGATTAAGGTTTAACTTCCTAAACCGGGCTGACATCTAAATTCCAGGCACGTCCCTTTCTCCAAGGTGCATTCACTGTACACTTACCGTGGGCACCCGCAGAGCAATGGTCTGGAAGAATTAATCCTTCACGGAACGCTCCGTAAATCTCCCCCTGAGACTGCTCCAGCTCCTGCACTGCCTCCAACCTCTGCAGCAGCACTTGTTGTTGCCCTCGCTATCTGACTTCTGCCAAATTTCTTTGCGTAAGTGTGGAGACTTCCTCCTATTGAATTCCCTCACAGCCCGGCTCTGTAGTTTCCTGCTCGGGAGGGGAGAGCGGAGCGGACACCGCGCACCAATCAACGACCACCCCTCTGGCTGCCGCGGCCTTGGGATTGGCTTCCAGGGAATGCTGCTGCTGGAATATTAACCAGCAGTGCATCTCTGAGGGGGGAATATCAACCAGCAGCACGCAGCCAAGATGCAATTCAGCATCAAAGCGAAACTGGAGGCTCCTCAGACCATGGAGCAACTGGATTTGGGGGTCCCAAATCCATCTGGGAGTGCAGCCCCTGTGGGTTACTCATGAAGAGATGCTGCTGGTGGACTGGGAAGGGTGCAGAGAGGAGAAATAAAGGTCTTCAAGGAGAAGAATGAATGTTTTGACAGAGAAACAGGACAATGAAGCCATAACCTTCAGCCACCTGGCACCAGGAGATGACTGATGTGCACCTGCACATGTCACACCTCTACACAGCTTGGTTTGTAGCTGTGTCAGTCACCAGCTCTGATAATGCTGCAGCAGGCCAGCCCTGGCACTGCCCAGCTGGAACAGGGAAAGCTGCACAGGCCAGACTCTGCCACCCTTGTGAGCAAAACACTTTCCCTCACGTTCCCTCTGAGCCTCGTGAGCTGCATTTTGTGTGTGTGCCCTGGGTCGGAGTGGGTGACAGCAGACCCAGGGACAGACAAATGCAGGAGGGCAGTGGGGCAGTCAGGAAACTCAGCAATGGAAGCTGTAAGTTGAGGTTCAGAGGCTGCAGAAGAAGAGGAGACCAGGATCCTGCTGGTTCCTCACACTGCTCTCTGCTTCAGTTTTATGATCCTGGGCTCCCAGGAGCTCAGAACTGCTGCATCTGCTTAGAAGCCAAAGCACAAAGCTTTTTCTTAAAGACAGTGTATTTATTGGCTAAACAGGTAAACCTTGAGGAGGAATGGTTATAATGAGGTAAATCAATTTTAGGTGTTTCCATTCAGTTTATTATTTGCCTCCACTAGTAACAGAAGTTATTACACTAACAAGAATGACTGTGCATAGCTCCCACTCTGGAGGTGACACGGAGCTGAGGGCAGCACAGGCAGGCTCTGCATAAGCAGTATCCTGTGTGGATCATCAGTAGAGAGGGGGAACTGCAGCATTCCAGCATTTTCAGGAGGCAGGGGTGTGAGACAAGGCTTGTGTAACACTTTGGGCTCAGGTCCCTGTGTCCTGGTTGGAGTAAAGCTGGTGCTAACTACACAGCAGAAAGTGGATGTGCAGAGAAAGATCCCTCACTCCCCTTGGGCTGCAGGGACAATGCAGAATGGCAGAGGAAGTGCTGGCATTTACAGACCCTCTGGGTCTCTGCAGCCTTGGTTCTTGTCAAGCAAACAAAGGTAAGAGATGAGAGACCTTATTTCTGCATTAAACATCAGGTGCCCCTTCAAACAGCCCCAGGCTGGAGCATCCAAACATCTTCTGATGGAAGATGGACAGTTTTTGGCTGGTAACTCAGTCCAGCCTCTGGTTCAGAGATGAAGCTCCCTGTAAATAACAGACTTTGGACAGCCAAGCAGCCTTCATCCATTAGTATCCATTTGTCCCAACACTGAGCTGCAGTTCCCATCACCTCAGCTACAAGTGCAGCCTGCACAAGAAGGCTCCAGCACAGTCCTCATTCCAGCTCCCTGCAGGCACAGTGAGGTGGGAACCTGTGGCACTGTTTGCACGGAGAGCTGACAGCAGCCGCTCAGTAATCCTTGCCTTGCACACAGAACACGCTGCTCTGCTTTTGGTTTCATTAACAGCAGCTTTAAAAAGAAAGAAAAGGGAGTGGTGGAGGTCACAGGAGGGCTCTGACTTGTCTCCAGCTGTCTCTCTGACGGCTGACAAGTCCTTGGTAAGCTTCTGGGGGAGGGAAAACTCAGTGATGAGGAAGGGAAATGCCAGATTATTTCTTGACAAAGCAAATGAAGCTTCTTAAAAGGGTTAGTGAGTCTGTCTGGAGCAGCAGGCAGAGCAGGGCTGGGGTAGTTCTGGACTGTCAGTTGCTTCCTGAACGACTCATTAATTCTCTTGCTCTTTCTGCTTCAGAATATTTAGCACTCTGGGGAAGGTGGGCTGAGACTGTCCAAGAGGATTGAGCCTGGATTCCGCGAGAGATCTCCCCCATTCTTGGCTGCACCCTTCAGTTTGTGCCCCTGGGGTTTTCAAAGGAGCTTCTCCATCAGACCTGGCTGAATGAAATATCCCCAGCATTCCCTGCTCTGGAAAACTCCTCATCTCTGCCCTGTGAGAAGTGCCCAGCTCATGAAAAGGGCACAGTGAGCCCAGCACTGAGCCCAGGGGGGCTGTGCTGACAGCCAAGGTGGCCTCAACAGTGGCCCAGCAGTGTGGGGTCAGTGATGGGATGGAGAGCTGCCCTTGCCAAGGACACCAGGCAAACGTGCAAAGGACTTGTTAGAAAAAAACAAGCAAACAAAAAACCCCATGGGCTCACATAAAACACAGCAAGATCTCTGAGCAACAGAAGGAACTTTACAGGATGCTGACAATAAAGCTCTTTGCAATCTGGTGTCAAATTTATTTTCAGAAGTGTTGTAGCTCCACACTGTTGCTGACCCCAGTCTCTGTCAGTGCCTAACTCCAGCAGCAGTGATCCATTTATCTCTGGCTTGGAAGCTGGGTCTTGTAACCTGACTAAGTCTACAAGTACTTTATTCGAAGTTTACTACTAACATGCTTAAGCCTAAACAGGGCTTGTGGTTGTGAGATGTTGTTGAAGCACCAGGGACAGGAGAAGGTCCAGGCCTCAGAGCTGTCCATCCTTCCACCAAGATTTGTTTTGCTGTTGCTGTTCTTAATTTAATTGATTTAGCTGATTTAATTTCTCTCTAAGCAACTAACCCTGAGGCCTGTTGAATCACTAACTCCCCAAAACCAGCTTACTCAGAAGTTAAGAAAGCTGGGTACAAAACTGGGAAGTGCTTTTCCACACAGATATCGGGAGACACAGGAACGGTTTGTGTGAGAAGCCCCAAGGACCCAGCACAGTCTGTAGTGTCCAACATCCCACTCTGCAGGTTCCAAACCCGCTCCCTGTGGTCAGAAGCCCCATCTGGAGGTAGGAATAGGAATGGATTCTATGCCTTGATTGCAGAGCCAGCTGGGATCCATCCAAGAGGCCCTGCCCGAGACTGCTGGCCTCAGTGACAGCCCAGACATCCCTGGCTGTGGCTGTTTCCTCACGAGCACCTGCTCTCCCAGGAGCCAGGTACACCCTCACACATGGGTCTGTGGGATCTGCAGTTCCCAGACTTTGAAACCACGTAACGATTTCAAGCAGTGTGAAAATCAGCACCAGCAGCACCAGCCTAAAGCCCCAGGTCACAATCAGCTGCTTCCCCACGGCACCAACCATGGGAGCAGCCAGGAATGCTGAGGCTGGTTCTGCCTCCAGTGCAGGAATCTCCCTTGGATATAACATGGAAATGATGAGGGAGGCAGAGGAGTCCAGAGGGGCACCAGACACCTCTCATTTCACATATAATCAGCTAAGGCAGTCAGGAGGGCCCTGGCAGCACCTACCATGCCATCGTCCTCATCCCGTGGGGAGTAGGTGAGTGTGCTGGAGGAGGACGGGGTCCGGCGGTGCTGCTTGAAAGTGTTGGTCCCGTCAGCTTTAAAGGGAATCAGAGAAAGAAAAACAAGCATTTAGGCTCCTCAGACACATTTCCAAGCTATGGGTCAGCCTCTGTAGCTCTAAGAGTTCTTAAAAAAGGAAAAGACTTGGGATTCTACAACTCCCGTTCATGACTGGACATATCAACACAGGTAGAACAACTCTGATCTCTGAGAGCTTGCCCAGGAAAGGGCACACATGATATCCTACCAAGTCCACAGGCTAAAAATACTGTTAAAAGGAAACTTTATACTTCCACATATCTCAGTCATCAGCAAAAATTGCTTGGATCCAGGGAGGTCTGGATACTCTTGCAGCACAAGAGAAGTACGGTAAATGAAATATGAGATATTTGTATAGAGATGATGTTACAGACTCATATAAAAGTTTGAATGTAAATATTCAGGAGTCCAAAACCACCTAGAGCCCAGGACAAATGTAATCCAAACATTTTCCTCAGGCAGATGTTCATTTCCTTATCTAAATCAGTGTCGAGTCTTTTTGTCTCTACTAAAGGAAGGATATTTTTATTCCAAAATGAAACCAGACCTTTTCCTACATTGACCCCACGTGTCAGGGCTCAGGCTTCCCTCACCTGCTGAGCTTTGAGGAACAAGGCACAGGAATTCTAAATGAGTAGAGACATTTGCATCCTCTCCTGTCTGAGCTAAAAATGGCCATGGGGGGTTTCACCAAAGCTCCAGAGTGATTCACAGCCAGGCACAGGGTGAAGACGAAATTTTCAGTGCTGCTGCTGATTATCACAGGGATCAGTATGATTTGGTGCTGAGCTCAGTATCAAACCCTGTAGTACTATCCTAATTTCAGAAGGGCTTCCCTGTGGTGCTGTTCAGTCTGCCTAAGGGGAGACAACTCCTGTGCATGCTCATTTCTGGACACCGGGGCTGCATAACACTAAAACCAGTCCCTCAGCAACTGGCTAAAGAACACAGTGATTCTCCCAACAGCTTTGTGATTTGTAAAGCAACAACAACCCTGCAATCACCCACAGTGCTTGGGGGAGATGCTCTGCACATGAAATACTCACCCTTTGTGATGGTTGTCACAGCAGAGTAGGCTGGTCCAAAAGTTGTTTCCATTCTTGTCTGAAATATTGAAAAAATGAAGGTCAGGGTATACAAAGGCTTCAGATCTTTCCTGAACCGGTGAAAAAAACGTACATACATATTCCTAACTTCTACCTGTGAATACTGAGATTTTTAAGAGGCCAGCAAATACCCTATTTCAGAAGGTACGTAGTCCCTGTGCTCTGCCACCAGCAGCGACCTTACCCCGTTAGTGTTTTCGGAAGGAGTGATGTTTGTTGTGCCACTGGAGAAACGATTGTAGCGAGTGCTCTTGTTTGAGCTCATAATCTAGGCCAGCATCTGTTAGTCATGGGAAGCTTGCTCTGTGGAAGAAGGGAGACAGAAAGGGTTCATTGTATGTATTTTCCTGGGCTCAGAGAACACTCTCCTGCAGCACCAAGTCCAAGTATTTGCCTAAACTCACATAAACCTGGATTTTCAGAAGCAAGAGGCAAGGACAAAGGCAGATTCCTCTGAATCATTCCTGGAGGAGTGTTCAACTTTTTCTAAAAATATTATCTTTTTAAAGGGGGCTCATTTCTCCTTTTTCCACTGTTTACACAGATTTTCAGTAAGCTCAAGTTTGCAAAGTCAAAAATTCCACAATAACCTGCAGAAACACATGGAGTTTGCTTTCTGTAACCTCAGCTGGAACCTGATGGTGGCTTCAGGGCACAGTCATGCTGTTAACCCTGTGAATCTGACAAGATGCTCTCAGTCTCCTTCAGAGCCAGGGTACCCTCAGGCAGGAGCTGCACCTCCTGTGCCACCACAGTGTCTCACCACATGGCTGTGACCAAGGGCTTGTCCAGGGATTCCCACCTCCCTGGAGAGCCCTGGCACAAGGCTGCCTGCACGCAGGGCTGGGCACATCCTGCGCTTGCATTTTAAACACTGCAAAGGTGACACTGGAGCTGTCCTTGACCAAGGCTCTGCTCAGGGCCTGACACAGCACTGCCTGATGCTCCCTGCAGCTCTGGATCCAACAGCTGTCAGGCAGCCAGGAACAGAAGCAGCAGAGTCCAGGGAATTGCTCCTTAGGACTAAACTCTCAGAAAAAGCTAAGGTCTAAACCAAAAAAAAAAAACCCAAATTCCAATGAAAAGCCAAACAAACAGAAACTCCAAAGCCAAACCCAAAACCATCTGAAAACCAGGGATCTGCATAATGTTTTCCACACATGTGACAGCACTGTCCTGGCTCTTTGCAAATGCCAGATCCCCGAGGAGCTGCTGAGCAGAGTGGCTGGAGCTGTCTCCAAGCCAGCAGGAATGAAGCAGTGTTGTGCTGCTGCAGCAGGGAGACCTGCCCAGTCGAAAGCCGGGCTCCAGCAACCAGAATTTTGGCTTTGCCCATCGGATCCTTTAATTCCTGTCAGGGTTCCTTAGGGCCCAGAGAGCAGAGGGAACCCAGAGGGTGAGTGGTGGAAGAGGGCAGACAAAGCTTTTGGGTAACACACTGGCTGTGGCCCCCTGAGGTCTGAACCCCACCCAGCCTCTCACCCTCTGGCAGCCACGGACAAGCCCCTGGAGCTCTCAGCTTCCTCCCAGCAAAAATTCACCTCTTCTGCACGGCCCTTCTGGACTACAAAGCCTGAAGATCAAAGAGTCAAAAAGGTCTCCAGCTGGGGTCTCGAGATGATGTAGTGCTCACGAACAAAGCAAAGCAAGTACTTTCACAAGTGATGGCACAGACTGCCACATTCCCTGGGGTTTCACATCTCAAGGCTGCATTATCTCACGCTTAATCATCACATGCATGTACGCCTAAACTTCCCCTCTCCATAGGTTCCCTATGGAACACAGCTCAGCTCACCAATCCCTCCTCTGGGCATTTCCACTTAGAGAAGAAACAGAAGGATTCACTTTTCAGGGATATGAATCCATGATTCCTTCTTCAGAGAATCTCAGCAGATCTACCCAAGCACCCTTTATCCTGTGCTACTGAAAGCCAAGAGCAGGGATATGCTCCCACCTCACCAGCCCTGTCAGTGTCTGAGGGAACCTCACATTCCAAATGTTCCTATTGGGTTTTAAGGCAGACAATCATTCCCAGATGGAAAGAGAGGAAGCCCATCCTGATGGTGGACCGTGGGCTGTCTGGAGACTCATGCAGAAGCTTCATTCCCTTCTCATTTTCAGGGTATGTATCACCTTCAGATGTAACAGATGGAGACTCGAGTGATGGGAAAGCACTTGGAGAAAGGGAAAACCAAAAATGGGGATAACTAACAGCTTGAAGAGTTCTGTAATATCCTTAAATGTCGGATCAGATGTGCAACAAACAGTGACTGCAGGCACTTGAGCCACTACAATGAACCCTTAGGAGCTGCCTGGGAACTTCCCAAGCATGTGCCCACTGGGATAACCCACAGGTGTGGAAAAGTGTCCTGTGAGAGGCTCTAAGGAGACATCTCCAGCCTCACCCTGCCCCAAAATCCCACTGAAATTGATGCAACAGAGCTTGGATAAATCCAAAGTGAGGAAGGGAAGGTGGAATACAGGGAGTTTCCACTCATTTTTCATAAGCATGACCTGTGCTCTGCAGCTTGGCTGAGCAATCTACCTGCAAGCAGCAGCTGCTCTGTTTGCACTGAACAGAGAGCAGAGGAATTCGAGCAATGGGAAAAATGCTGAGTGGAATATCAGCAGGGCTGCAGAACACCAGCAGCCACAGGAATATTTGATTTCAGCCCAAATCTCTGCTCCCACCACAGGCAGGAGCATTTCAGCAGAGCAGACCCCTCCCCAGAGCACTGTCTGACAGCTCCTCACATCTTCCAAGAGGTGCCAAGAAAGGCCTTTTCCAACTGATATCAAGCGAGTTAAAAGGATGTAGAAAAGAGCTGATGATGTCAATATTAATATCAGATTCCTACAGCACTTGCAAAAATCTCTGCCAGATTTCTGCACCTTTGCTTGGCATCTGAACCCTGCCAGCTACACTGCCCTGTGCTCCCAGGCCTGGAGGATAAGGGTCCCTCCTGGGTGGCTTCTGTTGGGGTTCCAGCCTGTGATCCAGATTCTCCTTGCCTGGAGTTAATTTTTCTAATATCTTTTTTTAACATGCGACTTCAGTGTTTTTTACAGTAAACAAAGAGAGGGGGAAAAAAATTACCCTGGAAAAAGGAAGTAGCAGGATCCCACTATCCAGTAAATCCCACGGCTGATCGTAACCAGATGCGTGGGAGGGGAAGGGATGGGTTTCAGCATTTGCACAGCACAGGGATCAACTCAGGCTTTTGAGACTCAGCAAGAAGAAAATCCTTAAAATCCTACTGTAGTAATCCAGGCAAGGAAAAATCCGACCACCAGTAGCTGCAGAGGCAGCTGGGGGAAGCAGTGCTCTTCCTCCCCACTGCTGAGGGCAGATCCAACAGGATCAGCCATGGATCACACTCCTGCCACATCTGTCACTGCACCTCAAAGCAGGGAGGGGAATCACCTCTGGGACCAGTGGCCTGGCTTATCATAGAATCCTGCTCTGGCTGCTCTCCAGCTGAGCCACAGGCACGGCGCTGGGTCCTGCAGGTGAGATGTGCCACGACTGGCAGCTGCAATGCCCCACAGTGGCTTCTTGCCAAGACACCAGCAAGAGTCTCCTTTGCCTGACGCAATCGCCAGCCTGTGATGCTCAGTGTGTCCTACATCTGCTGGTTCTTCTTTCCCCCCTCTTTCTCTCCACTCAAGCCCTCTCCAAGTTTATTCACCCCCAAGGAAACCACTGGGCTGGCAAAATCATCCACAGCAGGAGTGTTTGTAGTGGGAAAGGCAGGCATGGGTTATCCTGCTCAGGCTGGAACAGCCCCTGGGTGACGTGAACTTCCTTATCTCACAGCCTGGGTATTTATGGCGTAAGAGCTTCTGTTCCTCTTACAACACCACAGTCAGGACGAGAAGGGTTACCCATCCTTGAGAGTATTGGCACATGCCCAGGGAAATACTCTGACAAAAGGTCCCACAGCCCAGCTCCCTCCATGAGACAGGGAGAAGGCACAGGGGGTGGGTTTCGGGGCTACACCCACTTTCTCAGCTGTATCCCAAGCTCTCACACATCCAGGGCTCTTCTGGGGGAGCTCACAGGGCCAATAAATCCAGCCCAGTTGGGGCAGGCTGTCTGCCTTGTCCTTCTGCAGGACCAAGGTGTTGCCCACCCATTCTGTGAACTCATTCTCAGTAGACCAGAGCAACCTGCAAAGGAACATCTCAAATCCCAACTTCTCCAGAGACAGCCTTGGCATAGTCACACTGGCTGTCCTGTATCTGTGGTGGAAATAGCCCCCAATAGACGTTGTGAGCTGCATTAACAGGGCTTAAAGAACATGGTTACCTCTTCTAGGTGACCCTGCCTTGGCAGAGGGTTGGACTAAATGATCTCCAGAGGTCCCTTCCAACCCTCACTAAGTATTCTGTGACTATCAGTGTGTCATGGTGACGAGGACTATCAGCATGTGGTCTAACTTGTAGAACACCAGCCTCAGAATGCTGAGCTACAGCAGATCCCTGAGATAGACACCTCTCAAGTCGGTCACCAGACAGGAAGCAGAGGGTGGAGCCCAATGGTCACTCCTCAGTTAGGGAGACAAGGTCAGGGCTCCCCCAGAGCCACTGCTGAGTCAGCTTGTCCCAGGTCACAGGTGAAGGTGTTGAATCAAAGACCATGTCCAGGTTCCTTCACTGGCCCACGGTGGGACTCAATGATCTTAAAGGTCTTTCCAACCAACACAATTCTGTACAGAAAACAAAAGGACTTGGCGGGACAAGTAAAAAGTGCTGCCCGAGGAAGATGAACGTAAATGGCTCTATCACAGAAACACCAACATCTGCTCCTGCCAACAACCTGGATGAGATCAGTTAGAGAGCCCCAGTGATGCCCTAAAATCTGGGGACTAATCCTTCCCTGGGAGGGTGGGCAGGCCCTGGCACAGATTTCCCAGAGAAGCTGTGGCTGCCCCAGCCCTGGGAGTGTCCAAGGCCAGGCTGGACGGGGCTTGGAGCAACCTGGGTTAGTGGAAGGTGTCCCTGCCCATGGCAGGGGGTGGAACTGGATGGGCTTTAAGGTCCCTTCCAAAACAAACCATTCCAGGATTCCATGATTTTCATAACTGCTGAGGACAGAACTGATGCTCTGACCCGGCAGGACGTTTCTCACACTCTTTGGGTGGCCTTTGGAAGGCCAGGATCATATGCCAAGATATGCAGTCAGTGCTAGAAAGACATAAAACATGAACAGAAGTTCAGCCTTACTGACAGAATGTGGCACCTCCATCTGGTGGGTGTTTGGTTCTGTGGAACAGTCTTTGTATTGTTTAGAAGCTTCTCCTGTAAGTCATACAAACTTTCCTGAGACCAAAATTGTACTGGGCTGTCATCAGTAAAAATAAAACTGATATTTTTAATTGCTGCTACTTTTACCAGCGCTTCGACCGACTACAGGGCTGCAAGAGCACATCCAACAGCTGCCTGAGTACAGCCATGCCTTTGAGCAATGGAGTTCAGAAAGGGAAGTCATGTCATACGGTGCTTTTCCTAAAGGATAATGACTCCTTGGGGATAGAAATTTTTTTGCAATGCCTCATGATAAAACCTGAAGCAGTAACTTTCAAATGTGCCCATAACTGGATCAAAAGTGGTTGCTCTGCTGGAACAAAGCATCTCATTTCCCACCCCTCAAAAAAAAAAAAGAAGTTAGAAGGAAGAACAGAAGCCGGTGTTCAGTGCTGTTTCATGACACAAAAGCGACATTTGAAGCTTTACTTCCATTTTTGGTAACCTGGAAGCATCCACCTACCAAACCATTTTTGTTATGCAGACCAGGGCTCAGCAGTTCTGACCCCTCCAACCGAAATTGCCGTGTCTGGGCTCAGCACCTCCACAGTCACTGCTGGGCAGCCAGGCTGCCAGGAACAGGCACGTTCAGAGCTCCTCCAACAAAGACCTTAATCAAAAGGTGCTTTAAAAGTTGGTCCTAATGCTGCAGGGCTTCGTGCTGTGCCTTTCACAGCTTGTGCTCTTTCACATCCTCTCAAAGAACAGGCACATCCAGACACCACCACATCATTAAATTGGGGATTTGGTTAAGGAAAAAGAATAAAACCCCAACAAACCCCCAAACCAGCGATGTCCTACCCCTCCAAGGCAAACATCTCAGTCCTGCTGCAGTTCTTTGGGAGGGAATAGTCATCGCTGTGCAAGGCAGATCTTGATAAGAATTATCAGGCTCTAAAACCTGAGAATAGTCACCTACACCACTCACACCACAACTGGTGCTTACTGGTGCCCCTCAGCCTTGCTTGACAGAGAGACCAAGTGGCTGCCAAGACCCCACAGGGTCCTGTGGGCTGGCTCAAGCTCTGCTGCTGCAAAGCTGGTAGAGAGAGAGGCTTGCAACTCATCTAAAAAGCCTCTGAGACATGGCAGCTCAGCAGCAAAGCCTGGGGTATGCAGAGATTCAGCCCCTCTTCTCCCAAGGAAGGCAGAGGAACGTTTGTCTCACATGGATTTTCCTCTCCTGGAGCCCTGCTAGACCCAAGGCAATCAAAGCTCCTTCTTTCCTTGAATCCTGTGCCACCACTGAGGCCTTTTCCAGCTGCTTTGCCTTGTTGGCTGCACTGCACTCCTCTGGAAAGCTGTGACCAATCCATCACATTGTGGAATTCTTCCAGATTAAAGTAGTAAGAAACCTGAGCCCATAATCATGGATCAAAAATCACAAAGTATCACTTCCACCCCGTTCCCCCCCCTCCTAACATTGTTCAGAGCTTTGAAACTTCATGACACGCTCTTGCCCTCAGGGTTGCAACTGGAGCACTGCAAAGATCAGGCTGAAATGCATCAGCTCCTTCACAAAAAAACCCCTAATCCAGTAAATTCCAGTCCCCTGCTCTTTTTTGTACAGTTTCCGTGGACTTTGCCACTGAGAACAAGCAGGAGGCACAACGCAGACATCTACACTCATTGATCAGACTGTGACACTCAGAGAAACAAGCACTGAATCCTTGATCCCAAAAGGAATCAGTGGATGTGGACACTTCCACTACGGCAAGTCTGTGGACAGCTTTGAGACAGCAGCACCATTCAGTGTCCCACAACCCCCAAACACCACGGATTTAAATCACTCCCCCATGGTGACTTGGGATACAAAGGGGAGCAGCAGGACACTGCCTCTCCTCACAACTCTGCCTAAGGACAACCGAGGATTTCCCAGTCCTGAGACCACCAGGAACAGCCTCAGAACACACCTGCTGAGTTGCTGCACTCGAGAATTCCACGTCCTTGCAAAGGTCACTCTGAAGGATCCCAAAACCAGCAGAGCTGTTGGACGGGCCACAGGTACCCCCTTCCAAACCGGTGCCGGATTTCAGGTCTGCACTAAGGAATGGAAACAGCTCCTCCCTCTCTGCCGTGATGGCTAAAGCAGCTTCCCAGGGAACGCCGCCCGACACCCAACACCCGGAGCCAAGGCTTTTCCTCGGGGGAAACTCACCCTCGGGGGCGGGAGCCGGCCCGGAGCGCAGAGCCCGGCAGGGCAGCCCCCTGCCCAGCCCCCGAGCCGCGGGCAGGCTTCTCCTCCGCCGCCCGAGAGCCTGTGCGCATCGCTCCCCGCTGAGGTAAACACAAAGGCATGCGGAGCAGTGGGCGACACGCGGAAACCCAGCTGGAAAATCCCACAGCTCAGCCAATCTCCACGCTGCCTCCCAGCTTTGCCCTGGCTGCTCCTCCGGGAATGCTCCGGGTTCGGCTCAGTGCAGGAAAAACAACCCTCTCTGAGCACGCACACGGACTCACTTCTCACATCAGAGACAACTCCGGGGACAGGACAGTGCAGTGCTCGCTTTCAGGGCAGTTTGAGGTTCTCTCCCTCTTTAGAGAGTTCCCAAACTATTCAGAATTCTGGGTATCAAAGAGCAACACGGTCTTTGCTTGGAGACACAATCCAGGGAAATCCAGTTCACTGAGAACCACCACAAAGGCTGCGCTGGGGAGCAGGACTCGCCCAAAATAGAGGCACTGACTGGGGGGTGTCCCAGGAGCAGGGACTGCCCCACTCCAGCCCTCAGGACGCCTCATTAAAGGCAGGAAGGTGACGGATGAAACTTCTGAGCTTGGGCTGTGCTAAAGGCAGAGCACGAGCAGCCTATATGGGTAATCTGGGGTGCTGCTGCCTTGGGCTCTTGGGGGGATTTGCTGAACTCCAAAGGGCAACATGTACCCCTGTGAGCAACCAGCCACCCTCTTCCTTATCCGCGCTGCCACTACATCCCCTGATCCAGCCCATGGATGAGGGGATGTGCCAGTGTGTCCCTCACCGTGCCCATGGCAAAGGGGCACAGGCAGGGAAGGCACAGCAAAGGGAATAAAAATCAGGAGGGAAGAGTTCAGACAGGCTGAACCTGTCCAAGTAATCCAAGTGCTGAGTTAGTGAAACCAGGAAGGATTTTCTCTCCAGTGCCTTTCTACTGGCACAGCTGGGCTTGGCTGAGACAACCTGTGAGACAGGTATGATCATGCTCCAGGAAATCCCACAGCCACGGCCAGCAGGGCTTGGAAGGTCCCACAGGAGAGGGGAATGCTCAGCCCTCGAAGTGACCCACGGCTGAACCCTGACCGAGGCTGCAAGTGCTCAGCATGCTCAGGATCACGGCAGGGATGCTCAGCAGCAGCTCCTGGCAGGGCAGAGCTGGCTCTGGCTCCAACACAGGGTGCTCAGCCACACCCCAGAGCCCCGGGGGGGTCCCTGTGGCTCCAGGTCAGGATTGTGGAGCCCCAGGAAGGGAATGTTTGCCTGCTCAGAGGTCCCAGCCAGGGGACACAAACTTCCATGTGGTGCTTCACACGTGGCTTAAGGCCCTAGAAGGAACAGGCAGGGGTGGGCCCACCCTGCAGAGCCACCAGGATCACCCTGGGATCCCTCGGATATGGGAACCAAACATCTTGAAAACTACAGATTGGGGGGGTTTTTCCCCCTTGGGTTCAATCAATATCCTGAAAATTCCTGTTGGGGTGTTACCAGTGAAGGTACCAGCATATCTTGACTGGAAGGTCCACTTTGGCCCAGGTTTCCCAGAGTCACTGGGTAAAACTGAACCTCCCTCAGGGTGAAACAAACATTCCCTCCCTTGGGGAAGTCTCACCCGCACACGAATCAAACCCCAACACTGGAGATTTCTGGCTGGTTTCACCCTGCCCCTTTCCTGCTCCAAACAGCAATGCTCTAGAGCAGACCTGGAGGGGGACCCAGCAGAATGTGCACAGCCCTGTGCTTCTCCAGCTTCCTTAGGAAACTCCACATTTCCCTCTTCAGGGGAGGTTCAGGTTGGACACCAGGAGGAATTTCTCCCTGGAAAGGGTGGTCAGGCCTTGGAAGGGGCTGCCCAGGGAGGTTTGGAGTGCCCAGCCCTGGAGGTGCCCAAGGCAGGGCTGGCCGTGGCACGCAGAGCTCTGGGCTGGGGGCACAAGGTGGGCATCGGGCACAGGGTGGGCTCCCCGGGCTGGGAGGGCTTTTCCAGCCTCAGTGACTCTGATTCCGTGGTCTCACACCACTTTTGCTCAGTCAGGGCTTTCTAGAACCATCCTTCACTGCACAGCCCTCCCCTCACAAGCCCTGTTGTGGCTGGAAGCTGCAACCCCTGACGAACAAACGCAGGAGCCACAATGCAGCAATCCCCTCTGTTTGAGAGGAACCCAACTGCTCAGCACAGGCTGAGAACACATTCCTGGGAGGGGGAAACGCACAGGGAGGCAAGATCAGAACACTGGAACCGAAACAAAGTCAAAGCAACGCTGTCAAAGTGGGAAAAACACCTGCCAGGCCACAGTTCTTAACACAGCTACACCGAGGCAGGGACAGCAGCCCGGAGAGCCCGGCCGGGGTAAGTCCTGTCCGAGCCGCTCCCTCCCTCACCGAGCCCCCCAGGCCTTGTCTCTGCCCCCAGAGGGGCCCAAAGCTGGGCCCGAGGGGAGCCCTCGGTGCTGACAGTCCCTGCCCAGGCCACGGGTCGGGACACCGTAGGCAGGGACGGTGTGTGTGTCACCGGGGCCGGCCGCGAGCGGGCAGAGCCCTCGGCACGGCCCGAACCGGGGCACAAACCCAGCGCCTTCCCGGGCCCTGCGCGGCTGGAGAGAGACCCCCGGTAGCCCACCGGGAGGGCCGGGCACCGCAGGCAGGGCAGGGCAGGGCAGGGGCTGCGAGGGGAGCCGGGAGACACCCGGGGCGGGCAGCGGGGCACGGCGGGATCCCGGGGGCCCAACAGCGCGGAGGTGAGGCCCGAACCGCTCCGAGCGCCCTCCCGGCCCCCCCCGGCCCGGCCGTACCTCCCCGCGGCGGCGGCGGCCGCAGCGCCGGTGCCCGGTGCCGGCACCACGCGCCGGGGCCGGGCCCGCGCCCC
>JAWWEU010000034.1:15530321-15554363 GCA_035583155.1 Acropternis orthonyx | reverse complement strand
GTTGGACAGGGCTTGGAGCAACCTGGGCTGGTGGGAGGTGTCCCTGCCCATGGCAGGGGGTGGCACTGGATGGGCTTCGAGGTCATTTCCAACCCAAACCGTTCTGGGACTGATTCCCAGCTGCCTGGCCCAGCTCAGTTGAACCCAGCTTAGCCTGGACACTTAGCTAAAGCTCCCCCTGATCTCTCCCTATCAGGTGAGAGGGCAAGTTCTTTCCAGCACAAGAGCTGAAGGTGGGACCCAGGGAATGAGGAGGTGGGTGACAGTGCCAGCTGTTATCCCAAAGCCTGCTGTGTCCCTGCAGAAGAGGTGCCTGGCACGGCCACTGCTCCAGTCACTCACTTTGCAATGGCTGTGAATGCTAATTCCACATTGAGGCCACTTTTTGCGCTGGTCTCCATGAAGGGCACTCCATACTCCTGTGGGACGAGACACGGCAGCATCAGGAATGTCACCTGGGATGTTCCCAGGGGCTCCCAGGCCCTGGCCAGTGTCACTGCCTGCCTAGGGAGCTCACACCCTCCCGTGGTGGGCAGGGAAAACTGAGCCAGGGACCACAGCTCAGGTAATTTTGAGAGTAATTTTTGAGGACAAAGAAGCAAGAAAGCTTAGTGGAAGCTGAGAGAAAAGAAGAGATGAGGAGAAAGGGGAGAGAACAACAAGGAAAGAAAAGGAGAATGACCATTTCCTGGTGCACATCCTCAGGCACTACCTTTGCAAGTTTCTCTCCATCTTCCCTTTTCACCACTCTGTCCTGGGCTGAATCCACCTGCAGTGGGAACAGCAAAGAGCAATTTGGGGTCACCAGTAGGTAACCTCCACGTCCCCTTATGCCCTGCCAGGCTTCCCTGCCCATCATGGCAGGAAGAGAAGGCTCTGGTGAAGCCGTGGGACTGGGCTCACCTTGTTTCCCAGTAACATGAGGACCACATCCTGCTGTGCATATTCATGGATCTCTGTCAGCCAAGCCTGGAGGGAGACAGCCACAGAGAGGGGTTGGCAACAGCTCAGGGGGCAGGAGGAGGAGAATGGGGAGCTGCCCCAGTCCTGGGCACAGACACCGCCTGTGGGAAATGCTGGCACCCCGAGCAATGCTGGGGGATGTTCCATGGGTGAGCTGTGTGCAGGGTGCCCCAGGGTGCCCCTGAGCCCCGAGGGACCCGCTGTGCCAAGCAAGGCCAGCACCCACTCTGGCTGCTACCAGACCCCCATCCCAAGGGTGGCAGCAGGCCCCTGAACCTGCCTCCCCGAGCTGTGGGGTGGCTTCTCTGCCCTCTAATCCAGGCTAATCTAATCAAACCTGCCCTAATTCCCTGTAATCCCCAACCCTGCAGTGTGAGCAGCCACTTGCTGCCTCCAGTGCTGACACTGGGCTCATGGCAAATGCTGGTGATCCCCAGCAATCCCTGCTCCACCATCTCTGAGCCCAGCAGTGTCCTGCATCAACACCCAGCCAGGGAAGCGAGGGATGATTCGGGATCAGAGCTTGTCACTGGCGATACGTGGGAGCCCAACACAGCAGCCCCAGGACCCCACAGCACCCTGGGGGCTCAGGGGGCACTCAGTTCCATGGGGGGATTGATCCGAGGGATTCAGTCACCCCTGACAACACCCCTCAGCTCCCTTCTGACTCCGCTCCTGCTCCATCCCTCTTCCCAGCACCTGGCAATCGCCCTCTGGGTGCTCCTTCCTCCCTGCTGGGGCTGCGTGTGCCCCACGGATGTCCCTCCATGTCCCCAGGATTGCTGATGCTGCAGATGGTGCCCAGTGGTGTGACCTCCAGGATTTTCTGTTGGTGACCACAGCTCCCACCTCCATCACAGCCTTCCTCCAGGTACTCCCTTCCCTGGACTGACCCACAGCCATCACACTCGAGGTTCGGCAGGAGGGGCCCGGGGGTGCTGCCATACCTGGATGTTGTCGAAGGACGCTTTGTTGGTGACATCGTAGAGGAGGAGCAGAGCTGTGGAGAGAGGGATGGGGCATTAGTGCCGGTGCCACCGGTCCCTGAGGCAGGTCACACCTGGGGACGTGAGGTCCCTGCTTTGAAATGTAAAACAACCCTAAAATCCACTACAGCAACACCTCACACTGCTGGTGTTTGCACCTTGACCCTTCTCATCCTTGGCAGCTGCTTCCTGTGGGGAAACCGCTGTGGTGATTCCCGACTCCCCTGGCCTGGAGTGGTGGCTCAGGGCCCCACGGAGGCTCCCCCAAAGCAGAGGTGGCCGTGCTTACCGTGGGCATCCCGGTAGTAGGCGTGGGTGACGCTGCGGAAGCGCTCCTGCCCAGCCGTGTCCCAGATCTGAAAGCAGGTGGGAGCAGAGGGATCAAACCAATGTCCAAACCAACACCAAAACCAGCCCAAACAGCACAGTGCAACCCCAGGAAGCTTCTCAAGCTTTTGCTTCCCGGGTCATCAATAAGAAAAATGACAAATATGATAAATGTGGCAGCAGCACCACCCGAATTCTCAGGGCAGGGACAGAACGGTGTGTGGCCAAGGGCTCCTGACACAGCTCTTAATCAGAAAATCCATGAAGCAGATGGATGCATGGGGACCTGCTAATGTGATTTATCAGTCTTTAATGCAGCAGGAGGATTGCAGAGTGCCACACTGCTGCTGGGGAGGATCTGTGCTAATGGTGTCACCGAGCTCCGGGCAGAGGGCTCGGGGAAACAGTCGGGTCTCGGGGGGCTGGACCAGCTCTGGACACAGAATCTGCATTTCCCAAGGGCTGGATGCAGGCTGAGCCAGGGAATGTGGATCACTTCAAGGATCTCCATCTCTCTCATCATCCTTTGGCTCTCCCAAAGCAGGAGCTGCCTGGAAACACTGAGCAAACCCCGCAAGTGCTGCTCTGGTTTCACCAGCTCCAGCTGCAGTCACGGAGCAGCAGGGCTGGGACAGGGATCACCATGGCCAGAACAGCCCCCAGCCCCGAGCAGGCTCCCACCAAAGGGACAGAGCAGCCAAAAGGCCTGCAGGGCTGTCCTGTGGCAGGAGACCCACTGGCAAAGGATGGAGAAGGGGGACCCATGTCAGGGGTGCCCCTCTGCCCAGGGGCTTTGCCCAGCTCCGAACAAGGGGGACGAGGGAGCTGCTCCTGGTCCCACGGGGACATACCTGCAGCTTCACCTTCACCCCATCCACCGTCAGCACCTTGTTCTGAAAGAGAACAGAAAGGGCAGTGAGGGCTGAGCATGGCTGGGGGACATCCAGGATCCACCACACAGAGCCCCCCATCCCAGGCAGCATTTCCCCAAACCCTTGGGCTGATCCCCTCTCCTGCCTCTTGTATCCATTTTTCTCCTGGTTTCTCTCTCAGTTTTTTTTTCCTGCTTTGCTTGGTTTTAGGAAAGCTGGAAAGGAGGAGGAGAAGGGGCAGTGCCCCTCCACACTGGGTTCTCCCCAAAACAACAGGATACTGTCTGTGGAAGGATGCCCTGGCAGAGCCAGGAGCAATGTGGGGAGCCCATTGGTGCCCCTGGGGACAGCTCCTGATCGTGTCCCAGAGCAACCACCATCCCAGCGAGCTGCACCAGCTCTCCAAACATTGACCAAACCCAATCCTACAGACCAGCGGTCCCAGGCAAAGGAGCAGAGATTAATTTGCCTGCCAGATTCATAGAAATTAGCACAGTAATCATTGGAACGTGCTGGAAATGCAGCCAAGGAACAGTGCACCAGTGGGATGAGGCAGCCGGTCGCTGCTCTGCTGATGATTTGAATCCCATTTCCTCCATTTTCTCCAGAGCTGGGCATGGGGTGCTCCCCTCTCCCTAAGCACATGGCCATGGGATTGTCAAAGCTGCCCCAACCCCGGGCTGGGCTCCCCCAGCTCAGCCCTGGCTCATCCACCTCCGGTGCCACCAAACCCCTCCCAGGCACACGGTGGCACACGCTGAGGTCCATCCCTGCACATCCCACACTGCTGGGCACCAGGGACCAGGCACCTCGGGGTGCTGCTGCCCAGCCTCACCCCAGGGCAGGGCTCCCCATTGATGGTTCCAATGAGGGCACAGGGAGCATCTCTGCACATCTACGCTCGGGTACGGGCGGGGAGGAGAGGGCAGGAGGAGCCGGAGTGCCGAATCCACCGTCTGCTCAGGCAGGCGCAGGGGAGACGGTCGGGGTTTATAAATACCTTCAAAGGCAGCCACTGAGATGGGGGAGCAAAGTGATTCACAGCCCAGGAGTGGTATAAATAGGCAGCCAGGGTGCGGGGTGTGGGAGCCGGAAAGTACTTGGGGAGCAGCTGGGGGCCTGGGGAGCCGGATGGGGGCATGGGACTCCCTGAACATGGAGCTGAGCCTGGCCCAGGATGGGAAGCTGGGGCTGCTGAAGGTTTGAAGTGCCTAAAACCCAGGGTTCCCACTGCCATGAGGTGCTTACTGGGTCTTGGTGCCTCTGCATGGGGCTCGCAGGAGAGCACAGACAGGAGCCATCCCTGGGGTGGAACCTCATGCCACGGTGAACGGTACCCAAGTGCATGAGCTGCACCTTCACCTTCCCCCACAGCACGGGGAACAGCTCTGCCCAGCACCTGCTCTGCGGGTGACACAGGGCAGCTTTATGTTCTGCAGAAGAGCCACTCCCTGTGAGCTCACCCTGCCCTTCCAAACCCCAGGTCACAAAATCACAGAGTATGCTGAGTTGGAAGAGACCCACAAGGATCATCGAGTCCAACTCCCAGCCTGGTGCCACAGCGGAGGCACCGGCACATCCCCTGTGGGCCCCAGGCTCTGCACGGGCACAGTGTTTGTCCAATTGCCATTCCCAGCTGGTGGCAACCAGCTGCCAACACCACCTGCAAGGGACTGTGTCAGGGGCTGCAGGGGGAGGAAAACACTCTGTGCTTCCCCATCGGACCTGGATCTCAGCACAAGCACCTTGCAGGGGACGAGGACACTTGGTGTGATGGATGAGGACAAGGGCCAAGGACACCAGGAGCTTCATGATAAAACTGGCACCAAAGGGATGCCCTTCCCCACGGCAGCACCTCCAGCTCAGAGCAGTGTGTGTGCCCAGGGACATGCCCACGTCCCCAGGGTGGCCGTGCTCCAAGGGTCACTGGCCACCACGAGTGGGAGGCAGAACATGGCCCAAGCCCTGAGCACAGACCATCTGAGGCAAAGCCACCTTGAAGCACCTTGTGAGCGGCCGAGAAAGCTGAAGCTCCAAAGCTGCCTTTCATGTACTGACCTGCACTGCAGGAGTTAATTAACACAGAGCCAGCAGCAGCCAGAGTGACACTAATTACGACTGACCTACATTTTAGGGGGGGAAATGTTTAGGCCTAATTAAACTCTGCACATGGATCCAGGTGCTGCTGGACCAGGCTGCGGAAAAAAATGGATTTCCTGGGGTTTGGGTGTGGAACAAAGAGCGTTTCCAGGGCAAAGAGCTGCAGAGATGTTCCTGCAGGCAGGAGACACAGCCAGAGCCATCCAGAGCATCGCTCTTGCCTGCATCCTGCCTGCATCCCAAGGAAGTTTGCCCAGAGAAACTGTGGCTGTCACATCCCTGGAAGTGTTCAAGGCCAGGTTGGAGAGGCTTGGAGTAACCTGGGATAGTGGAAGGTGTCCCTGCCCATGGCAGGGGGTTGTATTAAGGTCCCTTCCAACCCAAACCGTTCTGGGATTCTGAGATCTCTGCCTGCCCTCAAGCACGAGGTGGCTGCAAAAAAACACAGGTGAAGAAGCCAGGCCGAAGGTGGGAGGAGCAGGGTGGGGAAGGGCAGGAGCTGCTGCCAGCAGCACACACTGGTGCGGTTCCGATGAACCAGATGCTCAAGCCTCCCCCCGTACCACGGCTAAAAGACTTTTCAGCTTCCAATTATTATTATTATTTTTTTTAGGAGCTGCCTCAATTCCCTCCTGACAGCCCTTCCGAGGCACAGCTGAGGGCTGAGCCACTAATAAGCATCCAAAGACAAAAGACGACGTGTGTCAATGCACTGAGACGTGAAATGTGCTGCCAGCCCTGCCGGCGATGGGAGGGGCTGTGGTGCTCAGGGCTCATCTCACACAGTTTGTTATAACAGAGGTAACACTCCCAGCAGCTCCTGCCACGCAAATTCGGGCAGGAAAACCATCCCTGCAACTCAGCTCTGCTGTCGCCCTTCCCAATTTCAGTTTTTAAATGTGTCCTTTTTCCTGGGGCGATGACAATGGTATTAAAATCTCGTCTAGCAGGGGCTGCAGTGGAATGCCTGGAGTGCCTGGGCTGGAGGAACGTGAGGCTCCAAAGTTAAATAATCCTCAGGATGTCAGATAAACAAAGTTGGAACCTTGCAGATGTAGGAAAAATTAAATTACCAAGTGCAGATGGTCCTCAATTAAGAGCAGCATTACGGACACCCCGAGGCTCCGCTGGCTGCAGCCCTGGCACGATCCCACCCCCACAACTGCCCGGGAGCAGCAGTTTGGAAGCAGAAAGGATGGAGGAGAAGCTGATGGAGCAAAACCACATTCCCCAAAACGTGCACCCTGCAGGAGACACTGCTCCCAGCCAGGCCAAGGTGCTGCTGCCCCCCTCTGCTCTGGGTCAGCTGCAGGATGGGGAAATGCCATTCTCCCGGTCCCTCAGGGTCCCCACGGTCCTGGTGGAGCCCTCTGGGAGTGACCAGCACGTCCCAGCCCATCTGCAGGCGCCTGAGCCTGTGCCAGTGAAGGCTGCAGCACAAGCCAGGGTCAGGGTTGCCCGACAGCCCAGCCCCCCACAGCTTTCCCACACATTAAGTCATTGAGTAAAGCCTTGCAAGTTAAATTGGGTACATGGATTAATTTGCTTCACAATTAAGTGGGCTCATGGGAGCTGCTCACTGAGACCATTCAGGGTCCCCGGAGCCTCTGGTGGGTGTTGGCTCCAGAGATGCTGTCCAGGAGCACCCACCAGCACCACCCACCTGAGCACTCCCCTCTGCTGGGGGCTGCACTTTCCTGAGGGAAAAGAAATCCCTGCCAAAATGGGAACAAATGGCATCAGTGACTGTAGGTCAAACCAGGCACTGGGGCAGCAGCTGAGTTAATTAGTGGTGGTAATGAGCTGTGGGACTGACAGTGCAGCCACCCAGAAATGTCACTAGGTTGTGGTGTCACCCGGGCCAGGTCCCCATTGCTGCTCAGGGTGGGGGATAGATTGGGTTATCCTTTATTTTAGGAAGCCACGAGGAACCCAGCAGCTGCAAACTGGCTGAAGGGATGCTGGTGCACCCCAGCCCTGCGCCGAGGCAGGACCTGCATCCAAATTCCCACATGGCAAAGTCCAGGGAGCCCTGTGGGCAGAAGTGCTCCTGTGTGCCAGGAGGAAATTGGATGAGTTGTGATGGGGCTGTAGCAGACACACAAATAACCACCACCTCCAACAGCGGCTGCAAAAATAGATTAAGGATCAATATGGAAACCTGCCCAAAACAGCAGGACACTGCATTAAATCTGCTCGTTAAAACCCTGAGGGTTTCCCACACATGCGCGTGCGGCTGCCAGGGAGCTGCTCCTGGTGGCTCAGCATCTCCCCAGGCTCAGGGACATTCTGGTTCCTTGCCAGGGATCCAGGAGCAGCCCCTCTTGGCCCCCTCAGTACAAACTACGCTCCAAACACTTGGTCCCTCAAAATCCCAGCCAGACTCCATTCTTCCCGGCCGTGGCACAGTGAGCCCGGCACTGCCCGGCCACGCGGTGCCTCCATGGAAAACCCAGCCAGCCCACCACTCCAGCCTGGGCAAAACGCTTTCAGGGGCACATCCCCCGGCAGAGACGGGAGGGAACAGCCTGAAGCCTGCGGAAAGCTGCTGGGAATGGGGAGAGTGGGGCAGGGACACAGGCTGGATGCAGGGCTGTGCCCTGGTGTGGCTGGATGTGGTCCTGCCCCAGCCGTGCTGAGTCCTCATGGAGGATGTCCCAGGCACTGGGACATCTTCACTGATACTCTCCCTCCTCAGGTGTGCCCCCACCACAGACATTCCCTGTCACCCATCCCAGGGGAGACCTGGGTGGCCAACACAGCCCGGCACAGCTCCCTCCGCCTATCCCGCAAGTCTTCTCTCACTTGGAGAGAAATCCCAGCCATTCATCTCCCAGGGCAGGTGATTAATTCCTCGGCAGCTCTGTGCATTTGCACTCTGCAGCTAAATATAGAAACTTCTGCCTCGTTTTTTTTCCCTCCCCAGGCCTTGCACACTCCACACTCCCACCTGCAGCAGAGCTGCTCCAGAGCCAGCGCCGGTCCCCGGTGCCAAGATCCTTTCAGAACCCACATCGTGCCGGCGCTCGCTGCTCAGTTCCTCAGCAGATCCCGTGAAAAGCAGATTAACACCATGTCACCTCACAGCACCCGGTGCCTCCAACCCGCTCTGCTGCCAGAGCCAGCCCTGTGTCCCCTCCACACCTCCTTCCAGAGACCACCACACGTGTCCCCTCCGCCCTGAGTGCTGGCTCCCCGCCAGGACAAGCCACAAGCCCGGCCCTACATAAAATGACCCCACCCGTGGTCTCCAGGTGGGCACAGCCCCTTCCCCACAGCGCCCCGGGGATGTCAGAGCCCCAGCCTTTGTCAAGAGCCATGTTCACTACATTAAACCCCAATTAACACCTCCCCGGCTGCCAGCCCTGCAGAGATAAGAGTCGAGGCTCTTGTTGGAGCAGACACTGAAGAATTAGTGACTTATCATCTTCTATTCACATCAGTCTGCAAATAAAAGGCTTTTCTGGCAAGAAGAGAATCCTGTCTTAGGGACAGATTAGAGGTAAGAGGATCTGCTTAGGATCATACGTTTTAAACTACAGCCATGCTCTGCTTCTCGGCATCGCCCGCGGCAGCCACATCCTGCAGCCACCTCCCCATGCCAGCCCAGCTGCTCCAGGGAAGCACCAAGGTCCTGGGATAGGGATGGGTCCCTGAGGAAGGCACAGGTAGATGAGAGTTGATGATTTCAAGGCCAATGGAGCTGCTCAGGCTCATCCCAACAGGCAGGAGACACGGCCATGCAAGGCTCTGAGACGTCTCTGCCACATCAGAGCGAGCCTGTGCCCCCATCCTGCAGGCAGCCAGGGAAACTGGGGGTTCCACCCTTAAAATTCCACTGGAGACCAGAGCCACCAGAACGCAACAGTCAGCAGGAGGGCTGCAGCCCATCCCTGCAGCTCCAACATACAGCCAGCTCCCAGGATGGGATGGAACCCATGGCCACATCCCCCCTCCACACCCAGGGATGGTCTGTGCAGCTCCCCCGACAGCCTGGGCTGCATTACTCACCCTTTCCATCTCTTTTTTCCCTACTTTATGATTGAAGAGATATTTTTAAAAATATCCCTGCTTATTTCCAAACCAGTCAGCCTTGGAGACAAAGGGGGCAGAGATGGCTCACGCAAATCGGTGCCAATACCGAGAATAAGCAACGTGGTGCTCAACATATTTATCTTCATTTTCCTCATCAAGGACACGCCACGCTGCAAAGCAGAACTGGGATCTCCACAGAGCATTTACTGTGATACCATTTCTCATCTGCTGCAAACATGGCACTGTCAGTACCGTGGGGATGAAAAATGCCTCATCAAGTCCTGTTAGACAGGGAATCATTTATTTGGTGGGGGGAAATAAAGCCTTGAAGCATTTTTATGACCTTAGAGGTCTTTTCCAACCTAAACAATTCTAGGATTTGCCTCGGTGACTGCAGCCAGCCCCAGGTTGTGCTCCGGGCTGAAAACTTGCCCAAAGTTTCTGAGAAGACTTTACAATCCAATTAAAAAAAAAATCAGGGCTGAATATCCAGCAGCAAACACACCGGCAGTAACCCAGCACCGTTTGCAGACAGCACTGCAAACAGCATTATTAAAGAGCGCTTCTCATCCCCGAAGAAAATAAAATCCCCAAAGAGCTGACAAAGGAATCTGCAGCTTTTTATCCCGAGCACACCCATCCTTCACCTGCAGCCAAGGCAGACAGCTCCCGAAAGCTGCGCTCCCGCTGTGCAGCAAACCCGGGCCCAGACGGATCCTTCAAAGGAGTCAAGGGAAGCAGAGTGACTGAACAACTATAATGAGATTTTCTGGCAGCCCTGGATGTCCAGCCAGCCCCCGGGACTGGCACCCCTCGGGTCCCAGTGCCCCCTGAGTCCCCAGCCCATCCCTGCCCAGTGCGGTGGCAGTGGGGACAGCAAGGGCTGAAGTACAGTGAGCCCAGCCCCCCTCCCTGCAAGGCAGGACCCTCCCTGGCCCTGTGGCTGCTCCTCAGAGTCCAGATGAGGTTTCTGAGGTTTCATCTCCTCCTCATTAACCACAGTGGTTCCACTTTGCCACGGGTGGCAATGCCACCATGGTCCTGCCTGGCTACCTGGTGCTCCTGGCTTGCTGTGCTGCCCCTCGTGCAAGAACAACCCCAAAAAATACCCCTGGGACAGATCTGGGGACACAGGGGCTGAGAGGGCACAGCCCCTGCCCCAGCACCCCTCTGTCAGACCCACTGACTGGCAGCACCAGGAGGAAGCCACGGCACAGGGAGCTCTCCCAATGCTACCAGCACAGAGTTCCACCAGCCCAGGCTCTGTGGAGGCAAAGCTTTGATCTTTGCAAAGCTTTTCCTTCTCTCCAGCAGCAGACCCAGCTCTCCCATTTTCTGCTCTACTAGATCGGGCTCTTCCCAAGGTTTGGGCACCACCAAAAGCCCCGGGAGATGGAGAGGTGTAAGGAAGCACAGCACGCTCGGCACATCACTGGCACATCCACCCCAAAACCACCCCAGTCAGTCAAACCAGTTCATCTAATCCAACTCCACCATTTGCTTTCCCAGTGTGGGGCACTGGAGCAGGACTGCAAGCCAGGATTGTGCTGGGAAATCACCCCAGGGAGGCAAAACACCCCAAATCTTGCCACTGTGGGCACCAGGAGGTTCAGGCAGCAGCACCAAGATGGGAACACAAGTGCAGACAGGGCTCCTGGATAGCCAGGTGCTCCTCCAAGACACTGCCAACTGTTTTACAAACAAAACTGGACCAAAACCCACATGCAGTTGCCCCAATTTTTTTGTTACACACTTGGAAAGCCCATCTTCAGGCAGGAACTCCAGCTGGAGCAGACGGGTCCTCGGGAGAGGATTTCTACCCCTGCACTGGGCTGCAGGGCCGACCCCTGGAGAATCAGCCCCCCGAAGCTGCTCCGCTCCTGCTGCTCTTCCCTGTCAGAGCAATTTGACCTCACATGTGTATTATTCGGGGCGGGGAAACACATCTGCCAGGCATAAACGCTTGCTTGGGAACAAGGTTATTTTCGGCACTGTCGAGCACTTCTCTCGTTAATTCATGCACATTTATAAGTGTGGCTCGTTAACATGTTGAAGGAAGTTCGGGCTGAGCTGCAGAGCCACTCACTGAGCCCCAGCCTTGCCTGGAGCCACCTTGACAAGTCTCCCTGATGCAAAGGGGCCCGGGGAGCACCCCCCGCACAGCAGGGCCCACCCTCCAAGCTCAGCTGCTCGGCACTGACTGAATGAAGTGCTCTGGGTGCTGCTCTCCGGGGTCTGCAGCCCCACAGCACCACACGGGCACCACGCTCTGAGCTGTGTGAATGGCCCACACCCCAAGGTGGAAGTTGGTCTCCTCCTTTTATTCCCCCTCCTAACAAGACAAACTCCTGGCTTCAGGCAGAGACAACTGGAGTCACCCCCTGTCAGGGCTCTGGCTCCTCCAATTCTCCAATCCTGCACTGCTGCCAGGCAGAGATGCCCCAGAGATGCCCCACAGTCAGCCCTTCTCCCAAACACAGGGCAGCAGAATTCACCAGGAAGGGATTCCCAGCCCCGCTCTGATCCCATCACATCAACCATGCTCCCCCAAGCCATGCCAGCAAACCGTGGTGGTGCTGAGGAATGAACTGGGGCAAGGAGCTGGGGAGGGAGCTGGGGAGGGAGCTGCCCATGGCCAGGCTCACTGAGCAGGACAGGGTGCCCTCCAGGCTCAGGACTCAGCACCATTTGAGCTCCTCAGCACTGGCTTCAGGCCACATGAGCCTCAGCATTCGGAGGAAGAGAAGTCACTCATCCGAAACCTGTGACGTGTCACCTCCCGGGAACACGGGAGCTCCAGGAAGCCCATGGGCTTGAGGTGCTTCACAGCTCCCTCCACACACCGTGAGCACAGCACGGGCACGCTGCGGGCACACAGCCCCACGGCCCCTGTGGAAACACACAGGAGCGATGGTTAGAGCACACAATGCACACACTGGTGACGGGTGTCCGGGGCACTGTGGCACGGCTATCACTGTGCCGGGGTCCCTTCCCAGCCCTGCCATGGGAAGGTGCCTGGACACAGCACGGGGGGCTCACCCCTGCAAAGCCACGTCTCCACCAGCCCAGCAGAGCTGCCAGCCCTGCTCCGAGGCTGGAGCTGCGTGGGCTGGCTGGCACTGCTGCCAAATCCGGGCTGAGCTCTAAAAATTGACACGGAGAGTTGCAACAATCCCCCGGCGCTTCCGCCGAGGCGCGCGGCAAACGGGGCGATGGGAGCCCCAGGCCACAGCCCCGGGAGAGGGCTGCCCCCCACAGCTCCCCGGGGCCGAGAGCCTGGCTCTGGGGGGAGGAGATGCACCAGTGAAAGCCCAGCCATCTGGGAAGGGCTCCCTGTGCTCCCAGGAAAGGGTCTGCCCTGACCCTGCACTGCCCAGGGCAGCGTTGGAAGAGGGATGCTCATCCAGGGACCGTTCCCTGCTCACAAGCAGGTCCCTGGGCAGGGTTTTTGCTACGACCCTCCCCCAGCAGTGAGGATGGGCTGAATTATTCATCCAGCCACGCAGTTGGGTTTTCTTAGTCATCAGCTTGGAGGAACAGTGAGGCACAGAGGTACCAGTGGGACCTACTGCTGGCGAGCAGCACAGGGACCAATTCCAGCAATTCGGACCAAATTCAGTTTCCAACAGAGAGCAAGGTCCTCAGCAGTGGGGTCTGCACTCCCCGGAAGGGCTGGGGCTCCCTGGATGCCTCCAGCAGCCTCCTGCACTTGCTTTGGGGGGAAAAAGTAATTAACTTGGAGTTGTTCCAAGGTGGGGAGCACAGGGCACAGGAGTGTCGACACCAGTGGCTCTCCTGGGGGGACAGTGCCAGGTGCCAGAGTCAGTCCAGGCTCAGCCCCGGGGAGGAGCAGGAGCAGCACCAGCGCTGGGGCAGGACCCTCGTGCCCCCCTCACACTTCACACGTGGGGCACACGGCCACGGCTCGGGGGCTCTGCCCCAGGAACAGCCTTTATGGCACGAGTGGTGCCGAGGATGAGCGCTCGCCGGTGGGGTGGTTGCCGTGGTGATGTTGTGCAGGCAAAGCTGGAAAAGCCAAAGCCTCCATTTCCCCAGCGTGTCACAGGCCTGGGAACATCACGGCTTGGCAGGGAGGAGGAAAACGTCCCGAGACACGGGCAGATGGCACGAGGGCTGGCAGTGTGGACACAGACGGATGGCTTTGTGGCATCCAAGCCAAGTGGGCTCGGCACTGATGCAGCCGGGCACGGCTCCTCATCATTCCCCTCCCTTCAATAAATTAAACAGAAAAAACTCACACAAAATGGAACAAGATCTGTCCAGGTGTTCACACCAGGACCAGTCACATCCTCAGAGACACACTGACAGTCTTGCCTCCCCTACAGTCTGACCTTTCCTGCCTGCTGACCTCCTGCAGGCAGCACTGACTCCTGCTCTGCCACAACAACAACTTCCTCAGGCTCTGAAGCACCACTGAGACCCCCAGACTCCCATCTGACTCCTCCTCACCCTGGGACAACCAGAGCCCAGGGCAATGGACGTCACCCATGAAGGCTGAAGCACCACAAACTCCCAACACACGTTAGTTATGATCAGGGAGAAATGTTTTTTCCCCACGCAGGCATAAAGATGAATTATTTGCTGTTGCTTCCGAGAGGTTCTCCAATCCCTCAGGGCAATGACTCGGTGCTGAGCCAGGATTAAAAATGCTGCATGCCTCGGTAGACAAACAGAGCTGTGTGAGCTCCACCACCCCGCTTGGAGCTCCCTTGCCAGGGGAGGGATGCTCCGGGATGCTCCAGGGTGCCCTGGGATGCTCTGGAGTGCTCTGCGATGCTCTAGGGTGCCCTGGGATGCTCCGGGATGCTCTGGGGTGTCCTGGGGTGCCCTGGGATGCTCTGGGATTCTCCAGGGTGCCCTGGGATGCTCCGGGATGCTCCAGGAGCCGTGCAGGCAGCGCGGTGCAGCCGAGCACCACCCGGCCTGGCACACGATGGCACAGCACCAAGACACTGCCCTGCTCCAGGGCATTGATGTCCCTGTGGTGCCAACAGCAAAATATTTTGCTTCCGAAGGCTCTGCAGGTAAACAAGCCCTTGATCCCTAAATCCCCCATTGCCGTAGGAACAGCGTGTCCCGCACTGCCATCCAAGGACAGGGACAACTGCTCAGGCACACACCACGCTGTGGTGCCTTCCCCCACAAACACAGCTTCTATCCCCTGGATGGGGTTGTTTTTCCCATTATTTTTCCTAAGGGAGATGATTTGCAGGCACTCACTTGCAGGCTCTGGAGTGGCCGATCACTGCCCAGCCCTTTGCCATGGGGATGCTCAGTGTCCCCTTCAGCAAAGGCCCATGGATAGGACCAACCCCAACCCCTGTCCCCAAGGCTCAGGTGTCAGGGGAGTGGCTCTTTGGGGAAAGGACAAAGGGAAAGGTGGCTTTCAGGGAAGGGCGATCCACTGCCAGCAGCCCGCGAGCTCAGTCAGAGTCAGCTCCTGCCACTGCAGCCATCCTGGCACTGCCAAACCCAGGACCTTCCCCACAGGGATCATCAACATCCACCCCAGGAATAACCCAAAGCCTGCTGGGGGAAATAATTCATTAACAAAATGAGGCAGCAACTCAGAGGAAAGGCAGCGAGGGCCGAGGGGATCACAGGGGCTGAGCAAGGCAGAGCCGTGGGACAGGGCTGCCCCTAATGGCCACCCCAGGGGCAGTGGGGGGGGTTAGAGGCACCCCAAAACCCCCTCCCTGACTGCCTTCCCTCTGCTTTCAAAGAACAACCCAGTTCTGCACAGCCGAATTCAATATTTTATCACAAATAAAAGATGAAAGTGAAATTAAGCCAAATGTATTCCATTAAATATTCCAACCATTTAGACTTACCCTGCACCCATTTAAATGTTTTATTGGCTGTAAAACGCTCCCTCACAGGTCCTGGCACCAGGAGCAGACCCAGCCTGCTCGGCACCACGGCAGTGGATGCTCCAGAGCCCAAACTGGCCTCACCAATTTCCCAATTCCCACCTGGCAGCACCCAGAGAGGCAGGGACACAGCCCAGCCCACAGCCTTCCTCCAGCCCAGCCTCCTCCCCACCCTGCTCCTGCACAATGATCCTGCTAAGACGGAGCGGGGCAGGGAGTGGGGCTCTGACCCACAGCCCTGGAGACACTGTGGGTGTGTAAAAACCCATTTTCCAGCTGGTACCACTATGTTGATCCCCACCCTCTATCAGGGTTTTGGGGTCCCACACAGTTCTAACGAGGAGGATAGAGAGGCAGGTTATGGTGAACACCTTTACAGTCTCCCTCCTTCTACCAGCAGCTCCCAAGTGTGTTTTGTCTGTCCTGGCTCTGTTCCTCCTGAGCATCCCAAGCCTCATGCTCTCCCCCTGAGCTAATAAAACTCAGTATTCCAACTATCCCAGACCAGGACAGACCCCTGGGGACACCACCTATCAGTGTGCAGCAGGAAGCCACTGGGCAGTGCCGGAGCTGCAGGAGCCTGGGAGACACCAGTGCCCTTCCAGAAGCATCTCCTACACCCCACATCCCCAGCACCCTTGTGTCAGCTGAAACGGATGCAAAATTCCACACCCAAACTATGCCGGGTGGTATTTCTGATACTGAGTGGTGGGAGCATGGGGAAGGCACCTTCCCACCATCCTGCACAGAGGACTAAACGGGTTAAGAGTTTCCTTAGCCAGGCTCTGGGGCTCTCTGCTGCTCCAGGGGCTCATTGAAAGCGCAGCTCAAGCATTTCTCTGCTTTGAAGACATTCGTCTTATTTCTCTACCTCACCCAAGGCAGGAACGGAGTCTGTTGGCCACTGGGACTAACACCTGCACATGGGGGTTTGCAGCTCCCTGGTGTGCTGCAGAACTGGGGGTTATTATTTTTCAGATGCAGGAGGCAGAGAGAGATGAATAAAACACCAGCAGCTGTGAGAGGAGCGGGCGCAGCCGCCACGGGCACCGCTCACAGCATCTCTTGGCAACTGAGCCCCTGCATGCAAATGACAGGCACTGCCGACTGCAAAGCTGTGCGTGTCCCTCTGCAAGGGAGGGAGCAGCCACTGACAGCAAAGCAGGGCTCAGCTTCCCGGGAAAAATGGATAGTTACTCCCCTGAGAGCCCGTCCTGCGAGCGGGGAACAAGCCCCAGCAGCAGCTGCGGAGAAGGCGGCGCCCTCAGAGTCACACGCGACAATAAATGGGTGAAATCACGGCGTGTTCCAGCTGAGAAGCACTGCCCTCCCTGTGCGAGGGCACTGGGATCTGCCCCACCTGCTGCTGGATTCGGGCACACCTGAATCTGACCCTACACACATCACAATGTTACATGGCAAAGCAGAGACTGAACACTTTGCCCAATTCCAGAGTCTTTTCCCTCCAACATCCAGGGCTAATTTAGTACGGAAAGACATGCTGAAATTAATTTATTTCCGTTTCTTTCTTCTGGCCTAAACAGCTCCCCTCCCACTTTTTCCAGATTGATCCATCAGAAAATGAGCCCTGCTAATGCTCCATGCCAACCGCTGAGATAAAAGCCAGCCCTTGGCTTCCAGGAGGCTCCTGGTTGCTCCAGCTCTTCAAAGGGAGGCACCGGGCAAAGGCTGTGCTGGAGCATCACCCCGAGGGCGGGGATGTGGGCACCTGCAGGGACCAGAGCATCACCCCGAGGGCAGGGATATGGGCATCCCCCGGGAACTGGAGCATCGCCCCAAGCACAGGCATTCAGGTGCCTGCTGGGGACTGGCAGATGCTCAGGGCATCCAAAGCCCCCTCCCCTGAGCACATGGAGGTCCAGGACCAGTCTTGGTGAATCCAAACCATGGTGACTGTTAGTTTGGATGGCAGGAACAAAGCTCCCCATCCTCCTGCAAAGTTCAGCTCGCTGCAGGAGGCACAGGCAGCCCGGGGCCGCTGAGGGCCAAGGGAAGGCACACACATAAACATGAGAAAAAATAAACAGAGATGCATGGAATCTCATGAAAAAAAAAATATTATACACCGTTGATTGCACCCCCTGAGCGGCACAGGGCTGAGGGTTAATCAAGAGCGCTCAGAGCTCAGGGCCACCGGCGGCAGGTTTTATTTGCAGCCCAGCGGGCAGATTAACTGCGGCACGGCCAGGGCTGCAGCCCCCGAGGCGGGGGGAGCAGCTCAAACCCCCCGGCACGTCGGGGCGGACAGATGGACATCAAAGCCGAACCTTCAAAGGACACAGTCCCCGTGTCGCTGCGGGCTCAGCCAGCCCGGAGCTGTGCCGGGGCTGGATCCCCCCTGCTCCTCCTCTCCCAGGGGGGGCACGAGGATGCTGGTTCGTTCCCGCTCCTCTCGGGGCAGCAAAAGAGGAGCGACACCACTACGGACCTCGGAGAAGGCGAAGAGAAGCCGCCCTGCTCTGAACTCCACCACAAAGTGCTTCCCTCCCAGTGGCTTCGTCCCGCTGATTAGCACAGAAACCATCACCTCGCTAATGCAAAGAAGCTCGTTAGCACCTCTTCCCAGGGAGAAAAGGCTCATCCTTAATTTTTTTTTTTCTTTTATGTCCTTCTCCTTTCAGGTCCAATTAGTACAAAAATCTTCACTTTCCCGGCCCCACAAAGCTCGGGGCTGGGCAGCCTCCGGGAGTCCGGGTGTCACCGGGGACAGGGGCAGCAAAGGGCTCACTGGTCCTTTGGCTTCTCTGCTTTGGCAAGACCTTCCTCCCGTTATTCAGCTGCCATGGACAGGACAGAAGTGCCACCGGCTGCGCAGCTTGAATTTCTGTCGAGGTTTCTGCAGCCTTGCCAAAATTACAGCAAGAGGCAGCTCCTTCCGTGGCACTGGAGAAAAACGGGATTCACACCCCTGAGCGCTAAACCCGCTCCTTTCCAGGAACCCATTCCATTCCAGCCATTCTCGCTGGAATCCGAACACACGAAATCAGGAAAGCACGCAGGACCCTGCCCAGAGAGCTGCTCTGCCCTCCCCAGGGTGGGGGTCTGTGGGCAGAGACCCCCTACACAGAGGGGCCGGCCAGGATCCCCCAGCAGGACGCAGACCTTGTGCTATGGCTTGGCACAGCTCATGGGAGGGAATATTTCAGCCCCCCATTATCTGGCAGTGGCTGGAACCGCTGAAGGTGACACCTGCGACCCATTCACAGAGGGGTTTGCCTCCCTCCAAGGTTTTCTCCCCAAGGGGAAGCAGCACAGTAACTCCAACAGATGTTTCTGTCCCTCCGAGTGACCCCCTGCTCAGGACCCCACACCCACAGCATGGGGGGGTCGGGTCACCCCAGCCAAACCCTTGGCACTCTCCTGGCTGAATGCTGAGGGCTGGAATGTCCTCAAGGAGCTAAAGATGCTCCCCCAGCACCCCAAGTTTCACAGGAAGGAATGCTGAGGACTTGACACCTCCAAAGCTCGAAGCCAACAGGTGCCATTTTGATGTCTTTTTTAATACTACAATCGTCTTTATTTCCCCAGCACCAGTGATTTGTTTTCCAAATATATTCAGATCAACATCCTTCTTTGTTTAAGAGATGATGATAAACAAACACGATGTGGGAAGTTCTCCCTCACATAAAACAGTAGGAGGGAACAAACCTCGGGGGCCATTAGGAATTGTAATGCCAGATTAATTTTAAATGGATTTCTATTCATTTACATAAGCTCAGGCCTATGTAATCCATTAGCCATAGCTTTGCATGCCTCTAATGGTTTGACAGCCTTGGAAATGAGCGATGGGTCCTGGAGCCCACTGGGACCAGTGGATGGACTGGGAGAGGAGGCGGAGTGTCTGGGTGGGTGTGGGGGCTGCTCCCGACCCAGCTCCATCCCATCCCAGGGAGCCTGCAGGGATCAGATGGCAAACAGAAGAGTGGAGATGGTCCCCAAAACAATGTCAGGAGCCGAGCAGCTCCATCCCCGTGGTTTCCCCAGCTGGGATGGGATCCAGGGTGCTGGCAGGTCCCGGCTCCGCAGCCAAACAAGGTCACACGTGCACAGGAGCGCAGCTGCCACACACACCGGCCTTGGGGAGCTCCCTGCGGTCTCTGCTGCCACAAATCCTGCTAAAAAAACCCCAAAACGCCAAAACAAACTCCCTCAACACCCCCAACAGCAGGCCAAAAGAACACAGCAAACCCCAGTGACGCCTTCCCACCCCAGCCCGTCTCGCAAACAGCTTCAGTCACTTCAGCCAGCAAACCCCATGCAAAATTCTGGAATTTCAGAGAGAAGGAGCTGCCACGTGACAGTTTTGTGATTAGGAAGACACAAATTAAAACCAGCAAAAGCCTCCAGTGTTGTCACCCCAGAGCATCATCTGCATCGTGGTGCCAGCAGCGAGAGGGACAATTACACAGCACCTGCAAACAGGATTATCTTAATGGGAATGGAGAGGCACATCAAAAAACTATTTCCATGTCCCCCAAAGATTATGAGTGCCTCAACAGGAGGATAATAATGAGTTTTACGGCATATACATGATCTCCCCCACTGTATAGTCTGCTCATTTCAGAGAAATGTAGCTCTAGCAGCTTTGTTAGAGAAGTAAATTAACCCTAATTTGATTGCTTCTCAGTAACAGTTGTTTCAGTGCTCTAATCAATAAGTCACAGGGTTTTACGACTGCCCTTGGTATATCAATCATTGCACTCAGTAATAAAATGCTTTTCATTTGAAGAACACCTGAAATACTGTGTAATTACCTTTGTATAAAATTACAGACTCCAATTTACCCATTCCACCTGCTGCAGCCAACAGCCCTGCTCGGCAGGAACATCATTTCCTTCCTACAGGCTTTCTGAGCCGCCCTTCATCCCTTCCCCATGTCACTGCACCAGCGAGGTATTACTCACACCCCACAGAACAGCAGGCTGCAAGAGACACCCATCTCTCAGAAATCCTTCAAGAAAGGGAGAGATCCGAGACTCTGCTGGGAAAAGGCAGTCAGGAGGATACACCACCGGTGCACGGCATCACCACCAGCCCTTCACTGAACCCACCATCGCAGCACCGAAACGCAGCCAAATCCACCGCGTGGTGAGATGACGCAGCCGGTGCCCGGGAGCAGGGCAGAGCCCCCGGGCACATCTCCAACCTCAGCCACCCCCAGGAGCCCGTGGCACCAGCCAGACCTCCTGGGGGGAGCAGAGAGTCGGGGGACAGGGAGCGTGTGGTCCTGGGGCCAGCGAGCCCAGCCCGGGCTGCTGCCTGGCGCTGTGCTGGGGGCAGGAGCTGCCTCGTGTGCCCTGCACAGCTGCTGAAAGGTTCCTTTGGTGGCATCTCTGTAAAGCCACTGTCCCCACTGCTCTGCTCTGCCACCACTACAGACCCTCTTCACCAGGGGCTGCCTGGACCACAACACCCCCAGGCAGCCCCCACCACAAGGCAGTGATGGGGAAACGTGGTCAAGAGAAGGTTCCAAGGGGCCCAGCTGGCACTAAGATGTTGCTGCCTGGCAAAGGATGCTCTGGGCACACCAGGGCATTGCAGGGCATGGTGTGTCTCCCCTTCTGCCCCCCATTATCCTCTCTGTCAGGCAGGTTCCTGCCGTCCTCACTGGAGCCATACGGCTCTGATGCACTGACTGCACAACTCTCCCAGCACCAGGATGCTCCAGTTGCTGCCAACAAAACAGAGACCTCAGAGACCCCTCAGCACAACACACGCCCTCAAGCCAGAGGGAGCAGTGCCACATGGCACCAGACCCCCATGTCAGCACCCCAAAGCTGTGCTCAGCAAATGTTTCCAGGGGATCCTGGTTCATGTCAGTTTTGGTTTTCTTGTTTCAAGAAAAAAAACCCAAACAACTCTTAAAAACACTGAAACTGACTTAGGGAAATATTTTCACTGGCAGATCTCAGGCCTCGGCAGTTCTCACAGGAATTATCCCCAGGACCCCAAGCAGAGGACATGCTCCCCCATCCCTGTGCAGGTGCAGAGCTGTAACAAAAAGGCTGCTGCGCTGCCGGCACTGCCGTCAGACCCTGAGGTGCCCCGGGTGGAGCTGACACCGGGCAGGGTGATGAGATTTAAGTCTTCGGAGCAATGTTTAGTTACTCCTCTGCAAAATCTGTCCCCAGGCAGGGGCTGAGGAGCCCCCTGGGCGCTTACCCTGAAGTCGATTCCCACCGTGGAAATGAAGCTGCCGGCGAGGAAGGCGCCGTCTTTGAACCGCACCAGCAGGCAGGTCTTGCCAACCCCCGAGTCGCCCACCAGCATCACCTGCGAGGGAGGGAGGGGGGTTAGACCCTGGGTTGTGGGAAGGGAGCCCACTGCAGCCATCACCCAGCCCAGAAACAGGCAGCAGATCCCGTATGCTTGAAGGGAACAAAGCACATCCAAGAGCGACGGACCCAGGGGGTAGTGGGGGAGAAAAGGGGGCACTCACAGCAGAATTATTCCCCATCCTGCACCACGTGTGTCTCTGAGCACTGGCTCAACTCGAGACACCTTCCCCAAAGCAGTACTTAAGTCCTTCATGGGGGCACAAACACCCCCAGAAAACCAAGAGGTGCCATCTGGGCGGTACAATCTGGGTGCAGGGCATCCCCAGCACATCCACAAAACACCCCCCACACCACAACTGTGGGGCTTTCTGGCAGGGTGGCACTGCCCATGGGCAGACTTCAGGGGGTCCCCAACCATGAGCATCAGCTCCAGGGGTGCGTTCAGCCCTCTGCAAGCAACTTCCTTCAGTGGGACCCACACATGCCCATGGCTGTACCCCCAGTCCTCTGAGGATGCCCCTGGAGCAGCTCCCAGTGCCGCCTGCCTGTTTCCCCACCCAGCAGCCACCCTGGGTGCTGGCAGGGCAGGCACGCCCCTGCCACAGAGAGACCACGGCAGAGCTGAGCCTGCTCCCAGACACAGCTCCCTAAAACCTCTGCTGCCCAAACCAGCCTCCCTCCTGCACCCCCGGGGCACTGACCCCTCTCCCCTCAGCAGAATGACAGCTTCCCACCACCGAGAAACCCGGGAGCAGGGAGCCAGGCTGCGTGAGCTCTGCCCTGCCAGGGCAGGCTCTCTCTCCCCCACGGTGCTCCCAATCAGCCTTCCATGAGCCATTAGTCCGTGACGGGATTTAAATGGTTTTAAGGCAGGGACTGCCCTGGGTCACACAGAACCCTCGCAGGAGCCAGCAGAAGCGGCAAACGCCACCACGGCTCTGCGGCTCACCCTGAGAGGTGGCAGCAGCTCTGGCTGTAGCTCCTGCTGAGGCAGGAGTGCTCTCCCGAGGAGGGCAGGATCCGGCCACGGTGCCCCACGCCAGATCCTGCAGGAGCACCACACACCGAGCTCTGGCACAACGGGGTGAGGGCAGCCAGCGAGTCACAGGTGTATTGGTGCAAAGCCAATGGAAGGGCGGCAAAAAAGGTCAATTTTAGTACAAAATACTGGGTTTTTTCAGCTTTCCAGACCTCCCTCTGGAACAGGTGACCCTCAACAGCAGCTTCTCCCCACTCAGCATCACCAGTGCCTCAGCCGGGCACGCAGAGTGCCGGGGGCCAGGATCCAGCCCTCTGCCTGGGACTTGCTTTTTGTCACTGCCTCAGGCAGAGCTCTGGAGCCTCAGGAGAGGGACAAGGGAAGGAGAAAGTTTAACAAAACAGATTTTTACTGGATACAAAGCAATTTCTCTCTGCCACTGGTTCAAAATCAGCCAGACCGTTAGCAGAGGTTTTGACTACTCGGTGCCTTGGGGCTTATCTGAGACCCATTCCGCTCATCCCTGTGCCAGGGGGACAATTCCCAGGGAAAGCCACAGCCTGGGCAGGCAGAGGTGAGCTCCAGGAGGCAGGGACCAGCACAAACACGGAGGTGGCTCCATTTTAGGGAAGCTGTTAAACCATCACTGCAGCTGTATCAGGACCAACCGCCTACCAAAGCGACTAAACCCACTTCTGAAACACTCCTGAGCTCCCACCCCACGTTCCAAACCTTAAAACCTTCTTACCCCACATCCCAAACCTTAACAGGATGCCCACACTGACTGCCACAGGCACTGAGCTCTCAACACCACGCACCAAGGTAGGACTTGCCCCAGCAAACCTCGTGTTCTCCGGGCTCGATGCCCCACACTCTGTTACAGAGATCCGTGTTAGAAACAGTCACAGCGGTCGCACTGAGCCGTGGCCTCAGCCAAAATCACTAAACGAGCCCCGACATCGCTAACCGAGCCCTAAAATCGTCAAGTGAGCTGCAAGCTGGGCTTGCACCAGGTCGTGTGATGAAGCGGGGAGGGATGCAAATGTGTTTGTCCTGTGACTCTCTCGCCAGGATCTGAAGCAGCGAGAAGAAGCACTCTGAGCCCGAAAAGCCAGAGACATCTCAGCAGTAGCCAGAGCAGCCTCGATGCCACTCGAGGGGTGCCATCACTCCGCTTTCAGCCCCGTTTTTTGTAGGCTGAAGAGGAGCCGGGAGGTGACAGCAACTCCCCGGAGCAGCCTTTGGCCGTCACTCGCACAGGTCCCGCAGCAGCAGCCGCGCCGCCGGGGGCTTTGCGAGCACAGCCCCCGCTGATCCGGACCGAACGGCTGCGGAGGGGCGGGATGCCGGGGCTGGGAGGGCGGGAAGCGGGGATTCGGGGATGCAGGGGTTCAGGGATGCGGGGATGCAGGGATGCCCGCCCGGTCCCGACGCCGGGAACTTCGGGGACAACCAACCCCGCTCCCGCCCGACCCCGGCGCGGCTCCCCGGGCTCCCGCACCCCGTCCCCGCAGCAACCCCCCGGCTCCGCACCTTGAAGGCGAGGTCGTAGAACTCTCCGCTGCTGCTCAGCGAGGGCCGCCCGGGCGG
>JAWWEU010000034.1:15519468-15529987 GCA_035583155.1 Acropternis orthonyx | reverse complement strand
GCCCCGCGCCCCGCCCCGCCAATGGCAGCGCGGGGAGTGGCGTGGGGGGTCGTGGTCAAGGGGGGGAAAGAGACGCCCACTCCCGCGCCCCGCGGCGCCGGGACCGGGGGGTGCGGGAATGGGGTACGGGGGTGCGGGAATGGAGGCAGGGGATGGGAATGGGGGTGCGGGAAGGGGGCATGGGAATGGGGGAATGGGGCGTGGGAATGGAAGTGGGGGAATGGGGGTGTGGGACCTGGGGTGTGGGAATAGGGTTAGGGGATGAGGCTGTGGGAATGGGGTATGGGAGCGGGAGTGAGGGAAGGGGGTATGGGAACGGGGGTGCGGGAACGGGGGTGCGGGAATGGGGGAATGCTGGCAGCATCCCTCGAGGGATGGGGCATGAGGTGGATGTAGAGCAGGGTCGAGGCCACGGTGGGACACAGCACGGGCTGCGGGCACGGGAGTCCATGTCCCCCCGGCCTGCCTCAGCAACTGGTGTCACCGAGCAACACTTGGCATCTCTCTCTGCTCCCAAACGTCACCTGAGGCACTGGCGCGTCTCTCAGCTGGAATAAATGTCTTCAGCTGTGTGACATATTCCAGTAGATCGGCTAGGAACAGGGGCTTCCACAGGCACAGCAGAGCAGGAGTTGGAAAGAAATGGCTGTGGTGAGAAGCCAGGCAGGCAAACGCTGAAGATGGAAGAGGTGACAGCGCTGGCACCGGGAGGTGACAGGTGACACGGCAGGGATCAGCATCCCGGTGAGCCTGGGGACAGCACCGGAGCTCCAGTGACAGCCGTGATGATGCTGAGGGGTCTTTCTCACTGTAGCCATGGGTGAGATTTTCGCTTTGGTAGGATTTAAATCTGTCGTTAATCCCTGTTCAAGGGCTCTGAAGTACCCCAAGGGAGGAGCAGGAGTGGGCAGCAGGGCTCTGATGGATTTGGCCGTGGACAAGGGAGATGGGCCAGGAGCTCTTGTGTGTGGTTGCTGGGTGAGATCCCCCTTCTCCCACCCTGAGTCTCGGGCATGGCCACGGCTATCACAGGCTCCAGGGAATGCTGAGGAACTCTGTGCCTGCAGCACTCCTCCGACACAGCTGAGGCTGAAGGAAAAGCTGTGACGGTGGAGGCTCATCTTCCCACTTCCCTTCATGTGCTCTTGATCCCGACGATGTAGCAGGGAGATGGAAGACCTGCCTGGCAGAGCAGACTGGATGCCAGGGTTTTGGACTCTAATCTGATTTTCTGGGGCAGCTGCAGTCAATAGAGGCTCAGGCCTCGGAGTGAAGTGCAATGCTGGAACCGTCTGTGGGGCTGCAGGTTTTAACCTGGGTCATGGCTGTGGTGCTGCTTTTCCCTGGGGTACCTGCCTGGAGGAAGGGGGCACCCAGCCCTGGCACCTCTGTGTGCCCTCGGGGCACACCCTCAGTGGCTGGCCTGCTGCTGCACAAGGATTTTCCCCTCTCCCATCCCCAGTTGATGCTGATGGAAATCTCCATCAACAGCCTCGTGCTCAGGAGCAAACAAAGCCAGCTGCTTATCGTGGCCGCATCAGGGCAACGCCGGAGGAGATGGCCCCTTATCACCGGCAGCAGCCGGCTAGCGGGGCTGGAATATTGTCTGTACCAAAGGTCGTGTGCTCCAGTGGCTGCAGCAGCGCTGATCCCCACTGCCCTGGGCCCCCCAGATCAGCTTGGGCAGCGGCAGAGCTCAGAGCACCACGGCGAGAAGCATCTCCAGCAAGTTTCTCTCCTGTAGGAAACACGTGTGCAGATACAGCCTGCTCAGAATCGCAGTCACGCCTGGAGATGTTGCTCCTCATATAGTTACAGGAACTAATCAGATAACGGCAGCTGAACTAAGGGGGATATATTTGCTAAAAATAGCTTAATGGAACAACAGACGCCTGGAGATACGGCGTGCCTCAGGGAGGCAGGGCTGCGGCGTCTGGCAGGGCTCTGAGCAGGGCTGGCCGTGCCAGAGGCTGCCTGGTCCTCAGGGCCATCTACATATATGTAAACCTGTTATTAAAAGCAGAAAACCAGCTCATCCAGAGTGGTCAAGCCAAGAGGGCCGTTGTGCTGCTGTATGGGGGGCTGTGAATGCAAGCATGGAGAGGCAGCTGGTGCCAGCCGTGCCACCTGTGCCACCAGCCATGGGGACAGCACCTGCCTTTGGCTCAGCCACCCCCGCTGGAGGACAGAGCTGCACACAGGGCTGGAGACAGGATGAGCCCACCTGGGGCTGAGCGCCATGCTCTGCCCAGCTGCTCTGCACAAACACTCTGCTTCAGGGGTTTAAATCTGGCTGTTTTCTTTGGCACGGAGTTTCACAGGGTTCTGTGTGCCAGAAGTTCCACGCCGTGCTCGGAGCCAAGCGAGATATTTCGGTGTGAGGCCATCTCTCCCTCCTCCTTCTGGTCCAGGTTGTTCCATCGCTGGCTCATGCTGCAGCTGCCCCCGTGCTCCCTCAGCTGTTCCATCCCCTGGTCCTGGTCAGGATGTAGCCATTCCTCACCCAGGAGCCTGCTGAGCCTGCTCTCCTCCTGGTCCCAGCTCCTGGTGCCAGCTCGGATGGAGCAGAGCTGTTTCTCCAACAGGCAGGCTGCAAGGACAAGCTATTCCCATCAGACACGATGTCAGCTGCACCAGCTTGGAAGATACTCGTCGTCCTTGCGTGGTGGCTGCAGGAAAAACGGTGCAGGTTCTTTCCATGTGCTGCTCATTGTGCCTCTGCTGTCACCTGCTGCAGTGCCACCAGCCAAAGGTCAGGGGGCTTCTCTGTCCCCTGTGCTGGACACTGGTGAGGTTTCAGCTCGAATCCTGGGGTCAGTTTTGGAGCTCTCACTGCAAGAAAAACATTGAGGGGCTGGAACATGTCTAGAGAAGGGAATGGAGCTGGGGAAGGTGCCAGAGCAGCAGGAGCAGCTGAGGGAGCTGGGGAGGCTCAGCCTGGAGAAAAGGAGGCTCAGGGGGGACCTTCTCACTCTCTGCAACTCCCTGACAGGAGGGGGGAGCCAGGGGGTGGGTTGGGCTCTGCTCCCAGGAAACAAGGGACAAGAGGAGAGAAAACAGCCTCAATTTGTGCCAGTGGAAGTTTAGGTTTGATATCAGGGAAAATTTCTTCACAGAAAAGACTGTCCAGACCTGGCACAAACTACCCAGGGCAGTGGTGGAGTCTCCATCCCTGGAGGAATTTAAAAGCTGTGTGTGGATGTGGCACTTGGGGACATGAGTTGGTGGTGGTCTTGGCAGTTCTGGACTTGATGATCTTAGAGAGCTTTTCCAACATAAACAATTCTGTGATTCTCCTAATCACATGTAACTCTGCCAGCTCTTTCCATTCCCTGTTCAGCTCCAGGTCCTTTGCCAAGGGCACACACAGCTCTGGCTCCAGAGTGGCTGAAGAGGAAGGGCCTGAGGGCAGTGGGCATCACCTGGATGGAAGGTGCAGAAGGACAGCTGGGGACAAACATGACACCAAGATCACAGGGCTGACTCAAGAATACAGAGACCTTGATTTCATCTTGTAGATGAGCAGACACCCATCAGAGATGTCAGACAGTGGGGACAGCCCTGCTGCAGCCAGCAGCTCCCCACGGAGCAGAGTCAGGAGGCAGAGAGAGGTGCACAGGCCATGGACCCAGCACCCTGCCAGGAGCAGATTCTGCCACCTCGGGAAGGGCCCAGCCCACGCAGCGCTGAGCAGGCACCGTTCCCTCCCTCACCAGTTATTGTTCATCCCTCCCCACTGCTCACTTACCTCTGAACACTTCAATCTCATTGCCTTTGTCAGTGTCGCTGGATTTTAATTGAAATTCCTCAGACATCTCCTCATCAGCACAGCCCATCAACTAGTTTTGTGTGGGAAGTCATTGTTTTCCTTCTGCAGCTGTTAAAGTTAAATTCCAGCATTTTTCTGGGAGACTGCTTTTGTCTCTTTCCTTTCTTACATTGCCAAACCCAATCTTACACTGCAACCTCCTTCCTTTGTCTGAATATTTCATTTTCCATCTCTCCTGCACACAGTCCCTCTGGTTCCATCTCAGGCTCCTCCAGTTTCCTGGCCCATGCTTGGTGGCAGCTCCCACCTGTGGCTCCCTCCAGCGTCTCATTGTCAATGTTTCCCCTGCAAAGCACCCAGGAGGTCTAGAGTGCCCAGACTCTTACTAAGTCTTTGCTCGTTGGTGTTCAAATCTGTAATAGCAGCATCCAGCCCCACAAGAGGGTTTGGACAGCCTGGAGATGGGCAGATACTGAGGTCTCAGCACGTGCAGCCGGGGGGCAGAGACGGAGCACTCCTTCCCTCACCAAACTGCTCCCATTAGCCCCTTCTCCTTCCAGTGGCAAAGCCAAGGGAAGAAACCACCTATCCCAGCACTCTCAACACTGGCAGTGTTCAAGGGGAAGATCCACGCTGGCAATAAAACCAGGGCAAAGACATCACTTCCATGGGCAGCAGAAGGAGAGGATGGGGGCTCTGTCCCCACTGCCAAGCCAAGGAGGCTTGGCCCACTCCTCTAGAGCAGAGCAAGAGCCCTTTGTTGTAACACTGGCTGTCCTGGGATCAAGCTGGCAAATGAGACATGGGGCACAGCTTTCCCCTCTGCCCTGCTCCAGGACTGGCACTCTGGGATTACCATGGCATGGCACAGTGCTGGGAAGTGGTAGCAGTACCTGGGGCTGAGCAGGACACAGTGCAGCTGCTGACACTGTAAAATACAACAAGCTCCAGCAAACACAGGAACCCCCCTTGCACCTGAGGGGTTTTACTCCCTGCAGGTCAGTCCTGCATCCCACTGGAACATGGGACCTTGGCATGTTCTCCAGCACTGGCGTGTCCCCAGAAGCATCCCCAGGGAACCATGGTGCTGCCCTGGGTCCCCACCATCCCATCCCATGGTGCCAGGTTCTAATGAGGCTGCTCTGGGCTGAGGCCAGGAAATGAATTTTCTTTGTGCCAAGACCAGCACGAGCCAAGGTTTCAGGAGTGGATGGCCGAGCACAGGGAAGTTCCCGGCTCAGTGGTCACCCGCAAGTGCTTTAGGATGGGATAGGGAATTGCATGTTCAAAGGGTCTTTAAACACATCCTATGGAGATAGAGGAAAGGCAGAGCATAACCCCAGCCTCCCAAATATGAGATATTTTCAGGCTGTTTGGTATATTTTAGATGCTTTTCAAATACGCCTCAGCAGTGTCAAATATTTCAGGAATATAATGGCTCAGCTTGAAAATATCTGAGGTGTTTTGTAGCTGTATAGACACACATCCTGAGACAGGGAAGGGTTAGAGCATGGTTATGGTTTCAAAAGCAAGGGTATAAATGCCACACGTGCCTGTTTTCACTCGGCTGTTTCCAGCCCAGAGAGTTTCATACCAGTCAGGCCACAGCTGGAGCTCAGTCCCAGCCAGCGGTCCTGAGCCTGGCACTGCCCCCGGAGCCACCATGGCAGAGCCCAAGGAACTGAAGCAAATAACCCCCCGAAAACCCTCCTCATTGGAAATTAGTTCAGCATTGCAGAGCTCGAGAGCTCCCCCGGGCCAGCCCTGGGATGCGAGCAGTGCTCTGGGGCCTTGTAAAACAATAAACAGTGGTAATGAGCGAGCGTGGAAATGTGCAAAGGCTCATAAAACTGCTGCTCCAGAGAATAAGTCCCCCCTAAGGGCCAACTGGGAAGAAGCTCCCGCCGGAGCATCCCTGCCTGCACTGGGCTTGCCAGCACCAGCCCCTGTGGTAGCACCAGGGGAGGGGATGCTCTGTGGGCACATCCCATGGGAGGAAAGGCAAATCCACCCCCTGAGCAGGACACGGGGCTGGGAAGCAGCAGGACTACCCGTGGTGTCACAGAGCTGGTGGATGCGGAGCTGGGCTCCTCCTTGCTGGGGAGATGCAGGCGGGTGCTCACGGTGTGCTCAGAGCTCGTCAGAGCTAATTGGTATCAGGTGGCTGATGAGACACGGGTGGGATCCATCAGCCTAAGGATCAACAGCTGCTGTCCTTCTGCTTGTCCTCTGACACACCTGACACGACATTCCCAATCTGGGGGCCTTAGCCAGTGGCTCTGCTTTCACGGTAACTAACACTCTGGATGATGATGGTGATCGTGCAGCATCGAGTTTTAATGCTGTTTGTTAAGGTTTTCCAAGGAAGGCTGGACATTTCCTCTTAGCAAAACTCCAGTAAGTTTATTGTTATATTATTAATTACTATATTATTAGTTTTTATTTCAAGATGACAATGCGTGAGCAGCATGGCCAGCCCAGATCTGGCCAGGCACTTCCAGGCACTCTTAATTTCTCCTCATTTCCAAACTAACCCTGCCCTGTGCAGCGGGAAGCCATTCCCCCTAATCCTTTAAAAGCCGCCTGAATGTGGCACTTGGGGACATGGATTAGTGGTGGCTTCGGCAGTGCTGGGGGAACGGCTGGACTCGATGGTCTTGAAAGGCTTTTCCAACCTAATGAATTTTGTGATTCCATGATTTTTAGGGCACGTTGCAGCCTTTTCCCGGTTTCTACCCCGGTGGCGGTGCTAGAGGGCGCCTGGAGTCCGCGAACCGGCACCGAGGTGAGGGGCTGAGCCCGCAGGGTCCCGCACCGCTCGGGAGGGAGGCGGGAGCGCCTGGATAAGCCCGCAGCTCTCTGGGTGGTGGATTGGAGCGGGAGAACGGGAATATGGGCGGGGGGAGCAGGAGCCAGGGCTGGGTGGTGGAGATGGTCCCTGTGGGGGTCACTCAAGCACCACAGCAGCAATGCCAGAGCAGCATCCAGTCCCCTTCCCGAGAGGGATCTAAATGCCGTGTGGATGTGGCACTTGGGCGCATGGATTATTGGTGGCCTTGGCAGTGCTGGGGGGAGGGTTGGACTCGGTGGTCTCGGAGTTCTTTTCCAACCTAAACAATTCCATGATTCTATGATCATGACACAAAATGCAGCCCCAGAGTAACACCCTGCAGGGATGGAAACAGGCACTTTCTCCTGGGAGAAATAGGGATCATCACCTCCTCTGGGATATCTGTATCCCATACCTAATGGAAGAGCTCTGTCTCCCTGACACCTGCTGAGGACAAGCTGTGCACCTTCCCTCAGGGGAGAGTTCTAAGCAGAGAAATAACAGACATGGCCGTACATGAATTCAGCTGCTCTCCAAGGGACCAAAACCCATGGCAGGGAGCAGAGAGGTCAAGAGGGTTATTCTTCCTGCCTTTTTCAAGCCACACACAAGGTACAGTGGATGCATGCTGCTGGAGGCAGAAGGATCCTGTCCTGGCTCAGCCACCCTGGCTCCAATCCCATCTCCATGTGCACAGAGCTTCCCCAGGAACACACCTGGGCAACAAGCTGTCCCCAGCAGCTGCTCACAGACTGGGCACTGCAAGTGTGAGCCAAACAGCGTTTAATGTGCAGAAATGGGTGCTGAAGAGGGGGTGCCACAGGGTTTGGGGCTCACGGCGGGATCCCAGGGCTGTCTGGGTACTGCTGAAACCATCTGTGGTGGTTTGGGATGCAGCAGTGACATTCCCGGCCGGCCGCAGCGCCGTCACGTTCCGCTGACCGCAGGGGATGTGCCCATGTGCCGGGTGCGCTCACGCAGGGCTGGTGGGACGGGGAGAATTAACACCCTCTGCGCTGGGGTTTGAATTCTGCTTCAAGTAAACAGTGTTGAGAAACTCTCGGGTTCCTTGCCAGTGGGAGGAACCAGCAGAATCCCTTCCCCGCAGCGAGCCGTTCCCAGCCTCGCAGCGAGCAGCAGCCTCCCAGCCCCAGAGCACATTTTCCACTTCCATCATTTTCTGCAGTTACTGTTTTAAAACCCATCATAACTCAGCGACAAGGCCTTCCTCCAAGATCAAAAATCGTGACTCAATGTGAACAAATGATTCCCTCATTGCTGTGTCGAGGTTTGCTGTCTCCTTGCCCACTCACTCACGTATTTCCTTGCTCGTTGCCCTCGTTACAGCTTGGCAGCCCTGGCTTTTCAGGGACAGCCCTTAACTTCATTCCATCGGCTGGATTCCATTAGCCAGTTAATCTGCTGATTGCAATCCACACACAGGATATTTTCTCCTTGCTGTTATCTGAAAAAATATGGGCATCGGTACAGAAGAAAGGAGGGAAAAAAAAAACCCACCCAAAAAAAGCAATTCACATTTGAGGGAGCGGAAACAAATACATCGTAGTCACATGAGGAAATAGTAACTGCAGGACTATTTTGGGCACAATACATCATGCAACGGATGATGTGTGTTTTAAGCAGATTTCAAGCCGAAAAGGCACAAAATGTTTTTGGAAAGTATATTCTCGCATACATTAAGCACCATGCCAAGGAGTGGGATCGTGTGCTGTCAGGCTTTGTATTTCAGGTTTGTTCAGAGTTCGGATATGGGAAGGTGAGGCCCCAGTTAACATCATCCCCCTGGGCTTCAGCGGGACAGTCACACACTTAAAACCATGGAAGTGCTTATGGATTCTGTTGGATCAGGACCATCCTGGATCAAGCCCACCTGGTAGAGCTGGAGAGGATGAGCAGCTCTGGAGGAGTAACATGATGGGGTCACCCTCTTCTTCAGGCAACTAGTGACAGGACAAGAGGGAATGCTCTCAAGCAGCACCAGAAGAGGTTTGGGTTGGATATTAGGAAGACTTTCTTCATGGAAAGGGTTGTTTAACACTGAAATGGACTGCTCAGGGCAGTGGTGAAGTCCTCATCCCTGGATGTGTTCAAGAAACAACTGAACATGGCACTTGGCGCTCTGGTCTAGTGTGGGCTCAGCTTTGTCTGTGGGCAGTTCCGGGGCTCCCGTGGACACCAGCATTCCCAGTGCCAAGGCTGACCTGGAGAGATCTACTGCACTGAACTTTAGTGATATATAGGTGTGTTTTCAGGGTGTGAATGGCTGCAAGAATTAATGGAATTGCATAAATGAAGAGCAAGATTTTCTTGTTCTCATTTAGCAAAAAACCTGCTGGAAGTTTTGTCTGCATCAACAAATCTCAGGAGAAAGTGCCTTTGGTTGTCACTGGATATCAGCCCCCCTGAGCAAACAGGACCTGTCTCTGGAGGTGTGCAGGAGTTACCCCTCTGTCCTTATGTCTGTGCCTCCCAAATCTCCCTTCCCAGGCTATTCCCTGCATGGAAGCCACTATGCACCACTCTGCTGCAAATTCCCTTCACCTGCCTTGGGGTCAGACAGTGGGGCCAGGCTTGGCCCCCTTGCACAGACCATCACACACACGTGTTTGTTGTGTTTGTGGTGAGACATCCCCGCTGGGCTGGACAGGAACCTCCAGCTCTGGTTTGCAGTGAGCAATCTGGCCCGGAACAAGTTCAAAAGCAGCTTCTTCCATGTTTTATTTCAGCTTCCTCATATCCTCCCCTTGGTGGAGGAGGTCTGGGACCTTGTTCCATATGTCCCATGACGCTGTAACAAGGCACACGTGAAACACCAATTAGAGTGTGAAATTAACAGCTGTTGCACCTATTCCACTCCGTCCAAACTGGGCTGGGGCTGGCTTTGGGGACATGCCCTCTGTAATGATGCTTCCTTTGGTTGTATGGAGATTTTATTTCAGTTATATCCTTCAATCACTTTAAACTACAAGCAGTTCAGATCCCCAAGGAGCCATTGTGGGATGATGAGATTGATCTCACAAGATGTGAGCCACGGCCAGTGCAGGGTGCAAGTGGCACTGAAACCCGATGGATTTGCTGTTTAATGGTTAAAAAAAATGCACTGAAAAGCACCTGCCTTGTTCCTCCTCTGTCTCCAAGGTACCTGCACTACCTGCTGTGCTGCAGCCGTGTAACACACCTCGCCACCTGCAGCGCTCCCGGGATCCCACAGCCCTTGAGGACGAGCACTCACCACGGGAACTGGACAGGACAGCCCTCAGGAGGGGCTCAGGTGGGTGCTGGTGCTCCCGTCCGCCCATGCCCTGTGTGCCCGGGGGGGAAGACCCCCCAGCACCGTGAGTCCCGTCCCCCCCCCTCCCCGGCATCTCCAGCACAAATCCATCCTGCATTGTCTGCCCTGCCCGGTTTCTGAGATGCCCCTCATCGGGATAATCAGGGGATAACCCCCGGGATGCTCCGTGTCCCACGCGATCCTCCTGCCTCCCGGACCCCTCCTTCAGGGACCCACCTGCCCCGGGTACACCCCTTCCCCAGGGAATCCCCCTGCTCCAGGGATGCCTCTACCTGCCCGGGGATACCCCAGCCCCCCGGGATGCCTCTGTCCCTCGAGATGTCCGTGCCCCTTGCGACGGCCCTTCCCGGCGGGATTCTTCTGCTCCCGTGTCCCCGGGACACCCCTTCCCCACGGGACCCTGCGGCTTCCAGGACACCCCTTGTTCCCTGGGACGTCCCTCTCTCCCGGGACACCCCTTGTCCTCCGGGATATCCCCTGTCTCTCGGGATACCCCCTATTGTCCCGGGGACACCCCTTGTCCCCCGGGATACCCCCTATTGTCCCGGGGACACCCCTTGTCCCCCGGGATACCCCCTATTGTCCCGGGGACGCCCCTTGTCCCCCG
>JAWWEU010000034.1:15496849-15519368 GCA_035583155.1 Acropternis orthonyx | reverse complement strand
GAGACCCCCTATTGTCCCGGGGACACCCCTGGGCCCCCGGGATACCCCCTATTGTCCCGGGGACCCCTTCTTCTCCGGGATACCCCTTATTGTCCCGGGGACACCCCTTGTCCCCCGGGATATCCCTTATTGTCCCGGGGACACCCCTTCTTCCCCGGGATACCCCTTATTGTCCCGGGGACACCCCTTGTCCCCCGGGATACCCCTTATTGTCCCGGGGACACCCCTTGTCCCCCGGGATACCCCCTGTCCCCCCGGCCGCCCCTGTCCCCTGCCGTGCCCCAGCCGGCGCGCGTTGCGGGGGCGGCCCGTGCGGGCCGTGTTTCCGCCGGGCTGGGGGCGGAGCGGGGGCGGCGGGCCGGGCCGGGCCGTGCCGGGCGGGGCGGGCAGAGCCGAGCGGCGCCGGGCCGGGCCGGGGCTGTCAGCGCGGCGAGCCGAGCCGCAGCGGGCCGGGCCATGGCGGGCGGGCGCTGAGGCGGCGGGGCCCGGCGGGGCGGCGGGGCCATGCCATGCCCGTAGGGAGAGATGCCTCGGGGAAATGGAGGCACCGGATCCCGGCGCGAACATGGCGCCCCCGCGGCGCGGCTGCCGCTGCCGGGCTGGTGCCTGCTCTGCTCGCTGCTGTGCGGCGGCATCGCCGCCCCCGCCCGCCCTGCCTGCGCCCCGGGCCCTGCCTGCGCCCCGGGCCCTGCCTGCACCCCGGGCCCTGCCTGCACCCCGGGCCCTGCCTGCACCCCGGGCCCTGCCTGCGACTGCTCGGGGCCCGCCGCGGCCGCCGCCACCGCGCTGTGAGTGGGGACGGGGGACCGGGGGGGGGGATACGGGACACGGGGCGGGACGCGGCCGGGACAGGACGGCCGGAGCCTGAGCGGGGGGACACGGGGTGGGACAGCCCGGCCGGACCCCGATCGGGAGTGACACCGACTGTCCCGGGTGGGACAGCCCGGCACGGCCGTGCGGGCGCGGAGCGGGCGGTTCCCTGCCCGGGGATCGATTTCTGGGGGGATGCGGGAATCTCAGTGCCCGGAGTTTGGTTTCTGAGATTTTGGAGGATGGCAGGAGGTTCTGTGGCCGGAGTTTGGTTTCTGTGAGAATACGGGAGGTTCTGTGGCCGGAGTTTGGTTTCTGAGATTTTGGAGGATGGCAGGAGGTTCTGTGCCCGGAGTTTGCGAGGTTCGTGGGGAATGGCAGGAGGGTGTGGGGGAATGAGGGGTTGGATGTCCCGTTAACAGAAAATTCAGACGACCCAGCTAACAAACAGGCATTTGTCCCTGGAAGCGCTGGGATGGGATGACAGATGTGTTTGTGTCCAGATGCGGGTTTGGTTGTTTCGTGGAGGGGCACTGGAATGGCCCACGTGCACAGTAACCGAAGTAAAGTTACTGTATGACATGTAAAACAAGCATAAGGGAAAAGTTAGGGTTTGAACCTGAGTTTGTGTTCTGTAGGCAGCAACTTTTCAGTTCTCGACAGGGCAAAAGCATGGAGTGATTCACATAAGGCAGATGATGTGGGGCCCGGTGAACAGGTAAAACTCACATGAACTAATTTCTGCCGGCATTTCACTGTGTTAAGGGTCTGCTTTTCTCTTTGGGTGTTCTTAGCTAAGTTTCCACTTGTAAGTGTCAATACAGAGATACTGCAGGAGTTGTGAAGCACCACAGTAAATATAAATTTCAGGTTTTACACAATGTGTCTGGACTAACGTCAGGAAAATGCGCATCTCTAAATCCAGCAGACAAGGTATTTTCCAGCTCTTTTCTTACGGGATATATTTAGACTTTTCCAAACAAACCAGCCATTGTTGCAGAAAGTCCCTAACTGGGAAAGACTGGTTTTCATTAAGGGGTTTCTGGGTCTGTGTTATCTGTTGTTGGTTAGAGATGGGGAACTGTAGCTCCTGAGGCAGTGACAGGGGTGGAACGTGCCAGCTGGTCACTGTAGAGCAGCCTCCTGAAGGCTGCGATAATCTGACTTTCCTTTGGCTTTTTGTTATTGTTATTCAGAGATGTTGAGTTGTAAAAGCTCTCAGAACGTTTTGTATTAGATGCTGTTGTGCAGCTGCAAATGGAAGTTGGAGATAAAGCTCTTGTAGATCAACAAAAACATGGGAAGGGGAAATTTACTGAAGCAATGGATGGTGTAATTGATCTTCCTCTGATTCCGAGGGAAGACTCTGTGTGTGTGAGTGCTGGGAGCAGCGTGGAAGGGCTGTGGGATGGGCACCTTTGGAACTGTGACCCTAGAATCATCTGTGTCAGGCAGCACATTATCCTGTGTGTATTACAGTCAGCTGAAAATGTGTGCTGGTCCTGTTCTCATGGCTGGTGTAAGATGAACTGAAGCAGGTTTTTGAAGTCAATTTAATACTGCCCTGTTTGACCTCCTGATGTTGGCAAAGAAGGCAGGTGTACTTACACCTTTGTTATAACCGTGAAGGATTTACAGATTCATTTCTGTTGGGATGAGAGAGTCTCTGGCTCACGGCACAGTGAGGTTACACAAGTGGTTTTGGCTATTAATTTCATGTTCCCTTTATTGAACACTGACAAATAACATTTTTAATGATTGCTGTCTATTCTCTCATTAGAGAAAACTTTTTCTTTAATATCTCAACAAAACTGTTTGGGTTTTTTTAAAAATTAATTATTCTGAAACAAAACCAGCCTTTAAGAAGGCCGAGTTCAGAAAATTCCCAGTGCCGAAGCTCCCAGCTGCTCCCCGTTGCACTCAGCAATGCCATTCCGTACCTCCAGCTGTAGAAGCAAGGCCTAGGAAATGAATTCCTCCTGTGTCTGATGTTTTAGATGCAGCAGCTTTGAGGAGATAAATGCCAACTGTGGCAGCAGTGTTACCAGGAGCCCGAGAAATGCCCCATCCAAAGAATCACTGAGGAAATGAGCTGTGCAGCTCGCAGACACCACATACCTCACTGGAAACAGTCTCCAGGCAGAGACTGGGGGTGTTGGCCCCTTCCCATGGCCCAAGTCGGGTTCCTGAAGTGTAACGCAAAGTCTGGCTGGAACCAAAAGCAAAGGCTGTTTTTCTAAATAATTCACAGTGCGCAACATAAAAATCTGAGCTTGGGGAGCAACGCGCTTCAAGTGGCAGCATTTGCACTTCTGAGGCCCAAGGAACCCTCTGATCCATCTCTTTCTGAGTGCTTTGCTCTCAGTCTTACCAGGTTTTGTTCACGTTTAATTGAGCCTGGGCAGTTTCATGAGCTTTCCTTGCTTCTTTCATTCCTCAGCTGGAAATAAACCTCATCAGGGTTTTTCGACCTTCCCTTGCAAACGTTGATTCATTCTGACACGTCTCTAGTGTCGTGGCAGGTTTGAAGTGGAAATCGGAATCTTGATGTACAAAGATGAGAGCGAAACTTCCTTATTTTTGCTTCATTAAGATGGAATACTGTTTGTGGATGGGTGAGAAGGAGAAGCCGGGGTCAGAGGAGCTCTGCTGTCGCCAGGCTCCAGATCTGGGGGTCAGAGCTTCCATCCAAAACCCTGCGGGGTTTTCTGTGGGTTTGGCAGTGAGCCCTGGGGTTGCACTGCCCAGCCGGTGACTTCACCTAAGCAAACCTTAAACTAAACAGATCTTATGATTCAGGGACCTGCAGCCTGTGATATTTTAAATTTCAAGAGTCAGCAACGATCAGTAAATTTTGGTATTGGTTACGTGGTGCAGGAAAAGCCTTCTGGAGGCTTGGGGTGTCTTCGCAAGCTATCAGGAGAAACAAAAATCCAGTTTAAATTAAAATCTAATTCAGGTAAACCCATGGGCAGTGGAGTGTCTGTGCAGTAGTGTTCAGGCCACAGAGGCAAAATAGCTCTACTGCTCGTCCTAGAAAAAAACTGAGACAGCCTGGAATGTCATTCTTGTAGGAAGCCGTATCCCAGCAAAAGCAAGGCTGCGTTTCTCTTTTGTAAGACATTTTGGAGGGGGAAAAGGCCCAAATGAGGTGCTAGATAAATATTTTGCCAATGAGATTCATTCAGCCTGTGGAAGGGACCGGTCCCATAAGAAACTTTAGCTATAGTCTGAGCATGAACAAGGAGGCAATTCTGTGGTGTTCTGTCAGCAGAACGGGCTCCGATGTTAGGGAGGGCTGGGTTGTTTATTGTGCTCCTTCCTAAAGCTTCAGAGAACTCTGAGTGCTGTTCCAACGGCTGAGAAATTTACATTTTTAAAACCTAAAACGTTGGATTTTTATTTTTTTTTTTTTTTTGGCAGTGTTTAAAAGTGTATTGAGTAAAATGTCCTGCTCAGTGAGAACAGGCATCCGCCAGAGAGGTGGATTTGAAGGTGCTCCTGCTCCGTATCCATTAGATAATCCTGAGCAGCATCAATATATCTCTATTTTGGTCATTTGCAGTTTGGTGTAGCCAAACCTACAAACCCAGGTAGTGACAAGAAACACAGGTCAAAGCCCCACAGGGCAGACGGGCGAGCAGCTGCCCTCACCTTTTGGGGCTCCTCTGACAACTGATGTGTTTTTTCCATGTATTTCCTGCAATTTTTAAGTTTAGTGGTGGTGACTTTCTATGTGTGGCTTTTTCCTTGGAGTGAAAATGTGGGTTTGATCCTGCCCTTCTCCTGCTGGTGAGCCCCCCGGCAGGTCTCTCTTTGCTTTTCACCTAGCTGCTTTCATCCTGCTCTCACAAAAAGTGGATTTAAAAGGAAATCACTCACTCAGAAGGTAGAACACATATGTTTGTTAATGCTTCTCTCCCTGTTTGCCATTTAATGGGATTCCTTGTTTTATCTCTTGTCATGCCACGTTTTCCACGCTGTGGTTTCCATAATGCGTCTCTGCGTCATCCTTTCTCCATTTCTTCAAGCTTTGTTGTCCTTTTATTGTTGTAGTTCAGCTTGATTTTGTGTTTTATTTACTCCATATGTCCCCAAACATTTATCTGAGTTGTAGTAAGTGAATAAGAAAGTAAACGGGTGAAGGACAGCTTGGGAGCAAAGCTGTGCATTCCAGTGCCAGGGTGGAGCAGGCTGGGAGCTGCACAGACAGAGAATGCTGCTCTTACTGGGAGGAGAGTGGACAGGAGAAGGTGGGGGACTGTGGGGGACACGGCACTTGTAAATTAGTTCCTCCACAGCCAACAGCACGATTTAGGCAGTCGCTGTCAGGCTCAAAGAAAAAACTTTTGCCTCTTGTGCGGTGGAAATTTCGCAGCTCCGCTACTGGGCTGTGCTTACGGCGCTGTTGCTGTTCAGAGGAATGGCTTCTGCCCTTCATCAGCCCACCCTTCTCCCCCTCCAAATTAGCCCACCCCTCTCTGACACCCCCAGCCCACCCTTCTCTCCAGGCCTTGCTGGAATTTGGCTGAAAGGCTGGAAAGCTGCAGTGGCTGCCGGGCTGTGGAGCTGCCGGCCACGCTCCCCTTCTCCTGCTGCCACCTGCATGGACAAGCTCTGCCGAGGTCATTGTCTGTCCCAAAGCAGGATGAGGGTGTCACATCTGACCTCTGCAGCCTTTATTTCTCAGCCTTCCTGTGCAGTGAAGAATTAGCTTGTTTTTCACATCGAAGCACTGTTCTTTGCTTAGACTCCAAAGCCAAGTTGGCATCTCTGTTTGCCAAAACCAGAAATGTCAATTGAAATATAACATTAGTTTTTTTGCTTTGCTAAGGGCTCAAAAAGCAATACTCGCGTGTGTGCAGCCATTCCTGTTCTTTAAAGGATAGCTGTCATTAGGAAGAGCATTGGCAATGTGCAAGCTGTAGCATTTGTGGTGTATTATAGGAATGCTGACCAGTAATGAGATTCTGTCATAGAATCCTGGAATGGTTTGGGTTGGGAGGGACCTTAAAGCTCATCCAGTGCCATGGGCAGGGATACCTCCCACCAGCCCAGGTTGTTCCAAGCCCCGTCCAACCTGGCCTTGGACACTCCCAGGGCTGGGGCAGCCACAGCTTCTCTGGGCACCCTGTGCCAGGGCCTGCCCACCCTCAGAGGGAAAGAATTTCTTCCATATGTTGAACTTAAATTTCCCCTCTTTCAGTTTGAACCCATTCCAGGTGTCCTGTCACTACAGTTCCTGATGAAGAGTCCCTCTCTGGTTTCCTTGTAGGCCCCTTCAGGTACTGGAAGGTGCTGTGAGCTCTCCACAAAACCTTCTCTTCTGCAGCCTGAACTTGCTCAGCGTTTCAACTCTTACCTTTTTTGATAATGTGCATATAAGCAAAACATAGATAATTAAAACAAAGTGTGATACTCCTCAGTCAGCTGTTTTTACTGCTCTAACAGCAATATTGTCCCCCCAGGTTGGGAACAGGTACATCTCTTTGGGTTCCTGGCACTAGGCCTTGGAAAAACCTCCATAAGCTGAGCTCAGAGATGAAGTTTCAGACATGGCATATGGTCTTGTGTGATTCTGTTTAACCTACTGTCATTTTGAATTTAATTAGCAAACCATGATGACAGTGTGATATGCTGTGTTGGTGACAGTACTTGATGTTCACTCTGTGGTAATGAATCTCCCACCTACGGCATTTTTGGGTGTTAACTGTGGTCCTGCTTCCCCTCCAGGCTGGGGCTGTGGGTGCCCTCTGGTAGTGTGGGGTTTGGGAGGTGATGGGACTCTTGTCGTGCTGCTCCTGAGCCGTGTCAGGAGAGGGCTGTGCTCGCCTGACAGCAGCCACAGCCTGGGGCAGCTCCTGCTGCTGGGGAGCCTGAGGGACATCTGCAGTGACATGGACTCTGGATCCGAGCCAGGACTCAGCCAGCCTGTTCATCTGAAATTGTCCCCGGCCACCACACCACGGCCTTTTCTCTCGTGGTGACAGCTGGGCAGCTTGTATTCTGCCTGCCTGCACAGACAGCTGCTTGTGCTGAGAACACATTTGGCTCTGTGCAAGGCAATTTTGTGTGTCTGTGATGAAGTCACAGGGTCTAATCACTGGTTTGAAAGGAAGATTTCCAGGGGGGAGTTTGCAGCCCTTCTAGAGCCTCTGCCCACCTCCTTGGACAGACCTTGGAGCACCTTCTCATCCCTAAAGGGACAGCAGGAGCGCTGGAGAGGAACTTTGGACAAGGGCCTTGAGAGAGAGAGCGGACAGGGGGGAATGGGTTTCCACTGCCAGAGGGCAGGGTTAGATGGGATATTGAGAAGAAATTCTGCCCTGTGAGGGTGGGCAGGCCCTGGCACAGGGTGCCCAGAGAAGCTGTGGCTGCCCCAGCCCTGGGAGTGTCCAAGGCCAGGTTGGACGGGGCTTGGAGCAACCTGGGCTGGTGGGAGGTGTCCCTGCCCGTGGCAGGGGGTGGCACTGGATGGGCTTTAAGGTCCCTTCCAGCCCAAGCCATTCTGGGATTCCGTGGTTCTGTGGTACTTGCAGATCCCCAGCAATGGCCTCTTCACGGCTCCGTTGCAACACCCCCTGGCAGCACCTCAGCCCTGGCTCCTGCAGGATCTGTGCTGCTCCGGCTCCTCTGGCAGGGAGCAGATCCAGAAGCAAAGGAGCAGTTTTCCCTGCAGCTGTGGCTGGGACAGGCAGTGACGCCTCTCCTTGCTCTCCCTGGCCCGGGGTCTTGTGTGGGTTTCTATAAACAGCTTTCCCTGCTGCTCAGGGGGCTCCTGCTGGGAATGGGTTAAATGGGTGCAGCAAACGGGACCGGGGAGCGGTGGGAGTGGCGCTCTGAAAAGAGGACCCAGGGTGTGGATTGAGCCCTCCGGAGGGAGGAACCCGAGGAACAGCTAAGCCTGGGAAAGCAGAGCCCAGCCGGATTGTGTTGGCCAAAGCTGTTGGTTTCTCTCTCAAACCACGCCTCGGGAAGGGGGTGGAGTGAGGCCGGCCTGGAGCTGCGGGTTTTGGTTTAGGGCAGGTTGGTGAGAGCGTCTGTGTCCTGGCCAGGGGACACTGTGTGTGAGTCTTGCACTGCAGACAGCCCCAGTGGTGAGCTGGGTATGCTGTGACACGGAGCTGGGAGTCCAGGGGATGCATCCTAAAACTGTCATGGGAGCACAAGGGGCCCTCTGAGAGCTGGAAAAAACCGCCATGACCTTTCTTTTTTGTGTATTTTTGTAGTGCAAAAATGTTGCTTGAAGAAGCACTACAGAAGTGTCTATTTTTGTACTTCTCCGTTCATCCTCTTGCCTCACAGCTGGCTGGTTGTGTGTTAGGGGTTGAATACAGCTCAGCCTTTCCACATGTGGCTTGGAAAAACCAGATGTTCGGTTCCTGTCTCCACTGCCAGTGCTCCCAAATGCCACATTTCCAGCAGCAGGACACCAGTGGTGGCACAGGGGCCATGGACTGTGCACAGAGGGGCCCTGGGGGGCTATTTGGCTCTGTGGTGTGTGTGTGCTGTCAGTGGGGCTGTCAGGAGAGCTGCCCACACAAGCCTTACCTTCCAGGGGATGCACGTGACATGCTCCCAGTGCAGTGCGTGTGCCACATTTCCTTTCCTGGGGCTTGGAGAGCTGAGGGAACAGCTGGAAACCACAATGGGGATGCAGAGTGGGACCTCTAAGAAAAGCGTTGAAGCCACGTTCCCTCTGCTTGCCTCTGCCTTGTATTCCCTCAGGCACCTCTGCTTAAACTGTGTTTCATCCCAGAAAGAGGAGTGGGACAGGGTCCTGGGGATGGTGACTTGCCTTGTCACCCCCTGACAGATCACAGGGGCACAGGAGACCGGGACAAAGGGGCTGTGCTCTCCCAGAGCCTGTGCAGACTGTGCTGTCCTGCTGGGACTGCAGAGCTGGCCTGTGGCAGAGCTGTGTTTCACCTGTCTCCAGATATAAAAAAAGGGTGGGAAAGCTTTCTGGAAAGAGTGAGTTTGCAAAAGGAGGAATTTGGATATGGAAAGAGCAGTCAACTGGCACCTTTCTTATTTTGTGTTGCTGTACCAGCTCTGGGATCTCACAGCTTGGGCATAGTGCAGGCACAGCAAGGGGGCAGCTCTTACCTGAGACCTGCAGGTGGTCCAGGCAATCCTGCAAAAGAGCAGAAGTTTGGAATATGGGCACTTGCCTTCGAGGTGTTGGCAGAGCTGCTGCCATTCCAGTCTTGTAAATGATTCCAGCCAGATGTACAGAGACCCCTCAGTGGTTTGTGTCACCTAAGCAGAGCACAGTTAAAAAGAAATCTTCTCCTATTCCCTAAAACAAAACACAGGGCTCATCTAAAATATGATGCGGAGTGATTCCCTGGGAGAAGAGTTTCCATTGGAAAATACCTTGGCTCCTGACCAAGCCTGTGTAAAGCAGTTGCAGAGGGTGGCTCGCTCTTGCTACCTGGGTGATTTTCTGGGAAAGGACTGTTAACAGGAGCAGTGAGTTGGTGAAGCCTTTAGTCAGGATCCCATCTCAGCTCCTTCACTATGTGGTAAAAAGAAGCTTCCCTGTCCTCCCAGAGTCAGGAGGCAAGTAGAGAGCCACTGCCATGAGCAGAGTGGCGTTGGCCAGAGATTCATAAGTAATGAATTAAATCTGTGCAGAGCAAAGGTTTCTATTGGAGTGTGGGAGCGTTATTTTACTCCTACAGAGGGAAAACATGAAGTCAGTGGCTTTATAGACTGAGCTCTGCAACCTCTGATTGCATGGATCGGTGCAAAGTTTGGATCAGGAGTCTTACAAAATTCAGTGTAGACAAAACTGAAGTGGGAAAACAAAAGCTGGAAGAGGCCAAGGGTTAGACTGTGTTAGTCTTTGAGTTAAGAAAATTCTCTGTAGCTGATATCTGTGGTGGATTGTGTTCCTCCAGCAGTAAAGAAGGGCTTTATTAAGGAAAATTAAAGAGGAAAACTGCTGCCCTTGTGTGCAGGAAAGCTGTCGTAGGGCATAGCCCAGATCAGGCAGCACCGTGGAGACAAAGCTTCAACTGTCTGGGTGGCACTTGAGGTGCTGCTGGACTGACACAGCACAATTCCCAAGTTTTAATTGAGAGGAAAGACACACCCTGTTTCTGCAGGGAGTGCCAGGAGCATCACTGGTTCCTGAATCTGTGTTTCATACAACACAAAATAATAACTCCAGTAGCCCAACAGCCTGACCACGAACTCTGAGCCCCAAAGCCCGCACTGCTTTCCCTCTTGTCACTTGCTGCATCCAGCAATTAGCCATTCCTTGGAGAACTCTGTCTTTCAGTGCTCGCAGGAGAGTGAACTGTCAAGGTAGCACTGTCACTGGCCTTGGATAATTTAATTTCTGATTACATGCACAGATTGCATCTGATACAGCCACAAATTTCATTTATGTGAACTTGGATTTGCTTTGCATTGTGTGTAGTGACCCGTGTGCAGCCAGTCAGATTGGAGTGTTACCCTCTGGCATAATTTAATCTTTGCAGCAATTAAAGCAATTAATTACAGCTGGCCATCAGATCTCTGAAACAAGCCACCAGAGCCCATGGCTCTTCTGCTCTCTCTTCCTGTGGGTTAGCGTGACACATCCAAGTCTGTAGCTTGGTCCCATAACTTCAGAGAGAACTGGGAGAGTTTGGAAATTCATCTCCAGCACCCCGGCTCCCACAGCACCCATGGCTTCCCCTGAAGTGGATCCACTCCGTAGCTGCTTGGCAAAGACCTTTCATAAGGCACTAGAGAGTCCTGGATCTTTCCACAGCATCACAGAATCATTTAGGTTGGAAAAGACCTCCAAGATCATCGAGTCCAACCTTTGACTGATCCCCATTTTGAGGGCAGGCAGCCCTGCTGTGAATCTTCTCCTCTTGCAGGTGAGTGCTCTGGAGCACCTTTTCCTCCCTGTGCAGACTGACCACAATTCCTCTGTTCCCAAAGAGCAGGGAAGTGGCACTGGAGCTGGTGTTCCATATCTTGACTCGCTCTGCAGCTCCTGGAGGCTGCTGGAGTCTGCAGCAGCCATGGAGACTGCACGAGGCCAGGGATTGCTTCCTTCTGTCCTCCTCAGCTCTGCAATCAGGGAATTGAAGTGCATACCTTAGTTTGGGAAGAAAGCCGAGCTACTGGGGGCAGTGTTGTCTAACAGCTGGAACACGGAGGGGGAAGCAGGACTCTGGGTTTTGTTTTCAGTTTGACCCTGGTGCTGTGGGCTGGGCTCTCACTAATTGCTCTGCATCAGCCTCCCTAACTGAGCAATGGGGCTGGGAGTATTGTCCTGGTTATTTATGGGAATTAGATGCTTGTGGAGGGCTTCACTGCTTGGCTGCTGGACAAATGCCCTGGGTTTCTAATTCCTGCTTGCCTGGTGCTCTGCCATCTGTGTGAGAGGGCAGTAAAACATCCTGTAGCAGCTCTTGGGAAGCTGAATCTTCACTCTGAGCAAGGTGAACATCAGGGCAGCAAAACAGAGATGTGGACTCACTGTGACAGCCTCATTGGTACCCTTGGTCCTGCCTTCCCCCCCTGCTTGTGCTTCAGCCTCTTCTTCATCTGTGTGCTTTGTGGGTACATCCTGTGTGGCACGTCTGGAGCCAGCAGGGTCTCACTGTGCCCAGGAGCCACCCGATGTCCTGGGCTGGGTGAGCTGCTGCTGTGCCTTGGGAATGCAGAGCTGGGCAGGCTGGCTCTGGGTTTGGGATCAGGCAGTTGGGAATGCAGAGCTGGGCGTGCTGGCTTTGGGTTTGGGATCAGGCAGTTGGGAATGCAGAGCTGGGCGTGCTGGCTCTGCGTTTGGGATCAGGCAGTTGGGAATGCAGAGCTGGGCGTGCTGGCTCTGGGTTTGGGATCAGGCAGTTGGGAATGCAGAGCTGGGCGTGCTGGCTCTGCGTCTGGGATCAGGCAGTCGGTAGCTCTTGGCTGTGGTGTGTACAACAAGATCTCTGCTGTGAGTCGTTTGCTTAGTGATGGCTGATTGGAGGGAGAGGGGACTGGCCCTTTCCCCCTCCTTAGGGGTGCCTTTTGCTATTCCAACTGGAGTTTGAGGGTGTCTTGATCCTCTGCCTAATGAAACTGGGTGAAGGGCACGAGGAGCTGTGTCTCCATGGTGCTGCTGGCAGGGCAGCCTGGAGCTCTGCAGCCAGGGGAGGGTTTTGGTCCTCAACAACGTGAAACATGTTTCAGCAGCAGCATTTTTTCCTTTATTGAATCTAGAGCAGAAAATCCCTCATCAGGAGCTCGAGCTTGCTGTTGGGATGAGACACAGGCTTGTGGCAGGGATGGGGCCAATCTTCCTTCTGGCTACAAATCAACCTGTACACTTGTTTCTTCCAACTTCTTGGGGTCCTAATTCTTGCTGGCCCCGGGCTGTCTGGTGGTAGAATCATGGACCCATAAAGGCTGGAAAAGCCCTCAAAGACCATCTAGTCCAACCATTCCCCCGGTACCCTTGTGCCCACCATTAAACCACGTCCCCAAGTTCCACATCCACATGTTTCTTGAGCACCACCAGGGCTGGTGACTCCACCACCTCCCTGGGCAGCCTGTTCCAGTTCTTGACAACCAGAAGCAACTCTTCCTGATGTCCAACCTGGACCTCCCCTTCCTGTTTTTCAGCTGGGTAAGGCTGTGAGAGCTCGCTGCAGAGAGTGAGGGAGGTGCCTGAGGTCACACAGGGAGTTTGTGTCCGAGCCCAGCCCTGAGCCCTCCCAGTCTCCTGAGGTGCAGCTGAGTGTGACAGGCATGTGGGATTGCACGTGGGGCCGATCTGACGTGTAGGCCTTGCAGAGTGAGCTGGTGTGCTGGGGGTGGCAGAGCTGCACCCGCTGGCTGTCCCAGTCCCAAAGGCAGCACAGCTGAGGTTTGGCTTGTTTCAGAGTGAAGAGAGCATCTGGTCATTGCATCCCTTTGTCTCCTCGTGAGGAGCTGGCCCTGCCCCGGGTGTCCATGGGGGTCCTGCCTCAGTAGGGCTGTGCAGAGACCCTTCCTCTGTTCCAAACAACAGGGCTCATTTAAGTACATTTGGTGTGACCAGAGGAGCAACATTTCATCCTGAATCTGTGCCAGGGTTCTGGTTTAATCATTAGTGCACTTAATGGGTTGTAACTCAAAGCAAGAACCGTCTGCATCACCTGAGGACTCTGCAGGGCAAACCAGTGGGTATCAGATGCTGGCACAGCTCTGCTCCAGGAACCGGGGCTGCTGCAGGGCGTGAGGGAACCGGGAGCGGTGGTTAATAGGTAGGATGGAGTTAATCATTCACTGAATTCCTCAGCTACAAACTCTCTCCTCAGTATTTTTTTTTGGTGCGTTGCTGGAAAGGAAATGGGGGTATGTGAAGGAAAACCATACTTAACAAGTCATAGTAGCCCTGGTGTGTGTAGGATTTCTTGCCATGTGCTGAGGGTGGAGCTCCCCTGTGAGAGGAGATGCTTGAATGATCTGATAGAGCTGAGCGGGGCTGGGATATTTGATATATCTGCACCTTTCACTTTGGATGCATGGGCCAGGACTGGAGAGGGAAGTGTCTGGCCTTTGACCTGTTGAGACCCAAGGCAAAGATGAGTATTTTTCTCGCAGCAGTCAATCACCAACAACTCAAACAGAAGTGCAAAAACTTATCTTAATTAATAAAATAGAAGGATGCAATTACTTACAAGAGTCCAGCCCTGCCAGCCAAAACATGAGTCAGCTACCTCTCATAAATCTTGAGATTAAAAATAAACCAAAACAGGCCAAATGCTGTTGCCTTCTGTATTTTGAGCCTGAACTCTCATGTAGGAGCCATCTACAGGCATCCATACCTCTCAATAAGGAGATACGGAGCACAGCAGCATTTGCCCTTTAGCTGAAGGAAAGCCACGTTTGCACTCCCTTTTGCTCTCTGAATTGGGGAATGCAGCACTTTGCCCCTCCCTCTCTTCAGTGGCAGGTTTGCTGGAGAACTGTCCAGGCTCTGAACACCCAGCACACTCTGTCACTCCCCTGTTACTCTGCTGCTCTCCTGTCTGCTCTGACAGATAGATAGAAAAAGTAACCAAATGGGACTGAAAAATAACCCGGTTGGTGTTAGTCATGCTGCAAAATGTGTTAGCCGTTCAACAATGGCCTTGAACGCCAAGTGGGATCCAATTTAAACCCATGAAAGTGAGGAAGTCCGGACTTGGAGGAGCCTGTTCTACCTGCGTCAAGAGCCGTGCATGGAGTAGCTGTGGCATAAACAGCCTAGGAAGGTGTCGGGATTTCTTTTCACTTGTTAAACAGTTGTCATTTGTTCCCAAGGATTTGATTTTACTGCTCCTCCTGTTTCACACAGCAGGAAATTAAGTAAGAAAAAACCCCAACACACAAGGCAGAGATGCAAATTTTTATTTGCTCAAATGAGTCTGAATGTAGGAACTGGGGCTTCAGGTCACTTCACAAAAGTGTTTTAATATTTGGTGGTTCTGAATGTAGTAAAAATATATGAAATCCATGCTCAGGCCTCTGAGACTGCTCATAGAAGTCTTTTCCAACTGTGGCTATTCTATGATTTGCCTTTGTGTGATACAGGGGAACATCAGTCACAAGTACAAACCTCCTTCTGCAGTTACATCCCAGACTGAATAGGAACAAAGAATGGTTATCCCACTTCTAGTGCCTTCCCTTCCATCTTCCCATCCCTGGAAGTGTTCAAGGCCAGTTTGGATGGAGCTACAAGCAACCTGGTCTAGTAGAAGGCGTCCCTGCCCATGGCAGGGGGATAGAATGAGGTGAACTTTAAGGTCCCTTCCAAACCAAACCAGTCTGGGATTCTTTGGGTCTCTTCATCCGCTGTCAGCCTCAGCACCATCCCTCTAGCTTAGAAGGCTTCCAAACCCCATAGGAGCTGGGGAGCTGCCCTCCCTGTGGAGCACCCAAAATGCCTGATGTACTTCAGAGCTACCCCTCACTCTCCTTGAGTCCTTTCTAGGCTGTCAGAAGAGTCTGAGCCCCGCGGTGAGGAGCGAGCACAGGGCTGTGTGGTGCAGGCTGCGCGTACTGGGAATACTCTGCACTGGGAGCTTTAGCCAGACATGGCAGGCAGCTCTCAGAGTTTTCTTGGCAGGAAGGTGTGGAAAATGTTGGAAAGGAAAAATGGAGCTAAAGCAGTCTGCAGCTCTGTCTGCCCCAGGATCGGACGCGAGGCCGGGGAGCTCAGCCCCGCGCGCTCCTCCAGCCCCTGCATTCACCGCCCTGCTCCCCATGCCTGCTCCTCCTTTTTTCATTTTCGGGGAAACAGTAGCTCCTTGGTAGTCTTCCAAGGGATAAGATGGGATAGACAGGCTTCTTATTGGGAAAAGCCTTGAGGTGTTTGTCTTCCTGCCCCCCAGACTAACACAGGGCACAGCTCCCAGCCTGTTTGTCCTGACAGGCTGCAGCCAGCGTTGGTTGGTGCTGTGTGAACAGGCACAACTGGGCAGCGATCCCAGCACGACTGAGCTGAAAAGGGACCTGGTTTGTCTTTTAGAGCATGACCCAGGACCTTTTCTGCCCACAGGTGCCTGGGCTGTGGTTTTCCGTCTGTGGGAAAGCAGCTTTCCCAGCAGCTCTGCCTGCCCAGGCATGCGCAAGGTCTGGTGGGGCAGTGTGGCCCCGAGCTGAGTAGGGGGGAGCTGCTGCTGAAGAGGGGGAGCTCCAGCACTGGAGAGGTCACACCTTGAATGCTGTGTCCAGTTCTGGGCCCCAAACTGCAAGTCACTGAGGGGCTGGAGCATGTCCAGAGAAGGGACTGGGGCACAAGGAGTGGCTGAGGGAGCTGGGGGGGCTCAGCCTGGAGAAGAGGAGGCTCAGGGGGGACCTTCTCGCTCTCGGCAGCTCCCTGACAGGAGGGGGAAGTCTGGGGCAGCCGGGCTCTGCTCCTGGGGAACAAGAGACAGGATGAGAGGAAACGGCCTCAAGGTGTGCCAGGGCAGGTTCAGTCTGGATATCAGGAAGAATATCTTACTGGAAAGGGTGGTCAGGCATTGGAAGGGGCTGCCCAGGTGGTCAGGCATTGAAAGGGGCTGCCCAGGGCAGTGGTGGAGTTCCCATCCCTGGAGGTGTTGGAGGAATGGCTGGATGTGGCACTCAGTGCTCTTGACTGGGTGACAGGGTAGTGATTGAGCACAGGTAGACTCGATGGTCTTGGAGGTCTTTTCCAACCTAAAGAGTTCTGTGATTCCATGATTTGTGATTGTCCCAGAGGGATCAGCAGAAATCAGCAACTCTCACCTGACAGATGTGCAGAGAGCAGACTGTGTGTCAGAGTCACCATCACATCAGCAGCACGATGGAGGACTCAGTTCTTGCTCTGTGGCATCCCTTTCCTAGTGCAGTGGTGATCCTTCTTTCCATTTAAACTCTGCTGTAATGCTGGATTACACCCTTAAGAGCAGTGGCTGTGGTGGATTACATAATCCCTGTGCACGGAGCCTGCTGCAGCGAGGCCAGTCAGTAATGTCCTTTTGGATTCGAGAGGAAGAGGATGCTATGGAAACCTAACTTGTTATTATTATATGGGAATGAAATTTCTTATTTCTCTCTTCTGCCTCAGTTTGTGATTACACCATGGAGCAATTTTTAGCCTTGGCAGGAAGGTGATTTAACATAAGGCCAAAGATGCAGCTTAACTCGGTGTCTGCTGTAAATCCTGAGCAGCAATGGTGCCGCCTGGGGCTCGATGGGCCTCGGGATCTGGGCAGATCCTCCTCCTGCCAGCAGAGCTGATGGAAGGGCTGATTTATGGCTGTCATACTTCTTGATGTTGCTATGGTGTCCAAAGTTTACCAGGGATGTTTATTGAGACCTTCCAGAGTCTCTGTGTGGAGCCTGAGTAGGGATCAGACAGCACTGATGTCTCCTGCTGTGCCAAACCTGCCCCTGGGAGCCTTCCCGTGTCGGCAGAGCTGGAGCAGAGCCCGTGGATGGTGCTGGCAGGGCACAGAGCTCGCTGTGAGCCGTGGCTTCTTGGGGCACTCTCTACCATTTTATTTGTCTTGGCATTGACTTGGTGTTTTCTTGCTCTTCTTTCCCTTCTAAGCAAAGCAGATTTACTGGTGGTTTGCATGTACCACTAACACCCTCTGACACAATCACCCTCCTGAGTTTTTATGTTCTGTTTATGAAGAATAGGGAAGAGTAATTTTGTGTTTAATTGCTAAACATACTAAACACGGTCCAAGACGTTTGCCCAAACCTGAAGTGGAGTATCAGCCTCCTCAGAGACCCCTCTCAGCACTGTCAGTGTTTGAGTCCCCTGTGCCAGGGAGGGGGCTCAGCTTTGGGCGTCTGTTTTATTCAACATAAAGCGAAACAACAACAGCTTTAATCTGTTTACTTTAGAAAAAAGTCTGTGAGCTGTAAGGGGAGTGACTTTCTCTTTTTTAAGATGTCTGGCTGCTCTAGGAACATCTGTCCTGCTGGGTCTCTCATGGCTCATTTCTAGTTTTTTGGTGTGTGTTTTGTGATGCCTTTGGGCATTAGACTTAGCAGCAAATACCTGGAGTTCAGGTGAATCATCACAGGACCTGTGCTTGGGAACGTTGGGGAAAAGAGCACATTGAGGGGGATTTAGGCTGAGTAGTCAAGAAAAGGTTTCTGAGAGGAGGAATGAGCCACCAGTGTTGGTCCCAGTGTGTGCTTGGATAGGGAGTAGGCAATAATTTAATTTATTTTATGCATTTAATATATAAGTTTGCTGTGCCTGTACATATTCATCTGGGAAAGAAACATCTCTTGGGTTTGCATATGCAAAGAAAAAAGTGAAAGGACATCATATAGGTGGACTTTGGTGAGGTTCATCCTGGGGCACAGAGCCAGCACAAACATGGCCTGTGAAACCACCTCTGCCTTCTTCTGAGGTCTTGAGGGGCACGGAGCGTTTCACAGGCCTTGTTTTGGTCTTGTACACCGTGGAATGGCCAACCCTGGCTGGCTGAACCACAGCCTGGGACGTCTCACCATTGAGGGGGCGTCGTGGGCAGATGGAGAAATCAGACTGAGCACTCTGGGATGTGCCTGTCCTGGTCAGTGTGATTAAGAAATCAGGGGCGAAAAGCATTGCAGAAACTGCAGGGAAGGGCTGCTTGCCAGAAAGATGGAATAATTAAAGCAAAAGAGTGGCTGTAGTAGAAGGAAAAATGCTGATTGTGAATCATCAACTGTCCGTGACTTTCCTGCTGTAAAAGGTTGAATGGTCCAGGCTGTGTATTTGTGCTGGCAGGGAGAGACCTCTACAATAACAGCCATACCCTGTTTAGCTTTGCTACTATTTGGAGGATCTGTGCCAGGACTTATTGGAATCCCCTAGGCAGGCCTTTAGAAGATCTTTAAAATTGGTGGGGCTGTGGGATCAGAAACCCTTACTTGGTCTCCAGAGAGATTGGCTTTGTTTAAAACCAAAATCCACAGTAGGATGCTGAAGTGTGGTGAGACATTTCATACAGCAGCGTTTAATGGGATCGGGAAAGGAATACCTCCCAGTAGTATTTGCAGGTATTAAATCATTAGGAAGATTAGCAGAGTTGCAAGACCTTTCCCCCTCCTCCCCCACTAGTCAGTTTATTCCACATAATTTTGTTCTATAAAAAGGATTATAGTTGTTGATCCTGTGAGAGAAGGGAACAGACACCGTAGTGATCCTCCCTTTAACAGATCCCTGACGTGACCTGTAGTCTGAAGTGAATGGAATTATCCATTCTCTGATTCCTCACAGAAAAATCATAGAATCCTGGAATGATTTAGGATGGAGAGGACCTTAGAGACCATCTCATTCCAATCCCCCTGCCATGGGCAGGGACATTTTCCACTAGACCAGGTTGCTCCAAGCCCCATCCAACCTGGCCTTGGACACTCCAACTGTGTCTCCGTTATGTGTTTAATTTGAGGGAGAGACATCCCTTTTCCAAAGCTGATTGGAGGATGGAGTCTGCAGGAGCAGTCAGCTCCTTGTGAGGAGAGGGATGTGGGCACTGCCAGCCCCTCACACCAGCCCTGTGCCTGCTGTGGTTCCACTGGGAAGCAGACTGGGATCTCCAGTCCTCTTTCCTGTAGGCTATGGAATTACTCCTGTGATTTCCTCCTATTTTACCCCAAGCTGAGTTGAAACAGATGCTCTGGAGATAACCTGTCCTTGACCTGAAACACGTGTCGCTCACGTACCTGTATGGATAGGAGATGTGCCAGTTCCTGGCACCAAGCTGTGACAGTTGTGCAGGACCAGAGCCTGCCGTGTCCTCTCCAGGGAAGCATGGAAGGTCTCCCTGAGAAGCACACACCTGTGTTCTCAGCCAGTGGTGGCTTTTTCCACAGCCCCATCTTGTCCTCTCAGCCTGAAGCATGAGGGGCTGGGAGCTGGAAGTTCTGCAATTGCTGAAGGTCGTGTGGGCTGCAGGGAAGCAGCACAGAAGCTGTTTCACAGCCAGCAGAGACAAGCCCAGGAGGGTCTGACTGAGCCAGAGGTCAGAGGTAACTTGTGTTTGTTGCTCTGGACAGGTGCAGGTCAGTCCATGTCAAAGGGGAGAGTTGAGCTGAGGGGAGCAGCATAAAGCAGGTTATCTCGAGGTCAGCTGCATCTTTTGAGGATAAGCCAGTGACTTGACTGAAGCATTCTTCCAGAGCTCTTTCCAGGGATCTGTCCTTTGGTCTCCACCCCATACCTCCAGATATGTTGTATAGTGGATTTATCAGCCCCTGATACTTGGCAGAAGCGTGGACAGTTACTCGTCTCAGGCAGATCATGTGAAAGTTTTGGCTCTCTCCTTTCTGGAGTTTAAATTTTCAAAGGAATGGGTAAGAGAATTAGATGTGCAAGTCCTGTTTAACCCGTGAGATCCAGACCCTTCCTTTCTGCCATGTCAGGCTCAGGTTGTCCCAGCTGTGTCACTGCTGGAGTGTCACCTGTGCCACCTGAACCCCTGGGACGTTGAGGGGCTGTTGGCATCTCTTAATGTATGACATGTGGAAGTGGTGGATCCTTGGGTAGGTCTGGAGGAGGACACTGAGCAGGATACTGTGGACAGTGATCCAGAAAGAACTGGAAATGTACATTGCCTGCACATGATCTGACCTGAACTCTGAAGAGTCGTGTTAGATTGGATATTGGGTAGGAATCCTTCCCTGGGAGGGTGGGCAGGCCCTGGCACAGGGTGCCCAGAGAAGCTGTGGCTGCCCCAGCCCTGGGAGTGTCTGAGACCAGGTTGGACGGGGCTTGGAGCAGCCTGGGCTGGTGGGAGGTGTCCCTGCCCATGGCAAGGGGTGGGACAAGATGACCTTTAAAGTCTTTTCCAACCCAGGCATTGCAGCGTTCTATGACCTTGTGCAGGGAACAAACGTGCTCCTGTTTCCCAAACCTGTTCCCAAGATGTTCTGGTGCCGCACTCGGGGCCCTGCCTGGTCTGAACAAGCTGCTCATTTCCCTTTGTACCTACTCTGGGGCCTCTGAACATCAGCATTATTTTAAGCAGAAATATTCTGACTGCATCACACAAGGCTTTCTAATGCTAAAAGGAAGCAGCCCAACCACACACATTATTAATGCCAGAAACACGCAAATGCCTGTTGTATGGGAACCAGCAGGTCTATATTGCGTTCTAATTGGTTTTTGTTTTCAGAAGGAAGATGTTTAAGGTTCTGTAGTGAACATACTCCAAAAATATTGAGAGCAGAGCCCTCCAACCCAAGCAACTACATTTAAAAAAGTCCAGGGGAGCTCCTGTCAGTACCAGCCCGGGACAGGGGGATGTGGGGGGGACCTGTCCTTTGGCCTCTTGAGGACTGTTCCCTTTGCTCCGTCTGCCCCGTGGCAGAGCAGCCTGGCTCTGGGTTTTACCTCTGGTTTATGGCACAGAACGTCAACCAGAGCTGCTGTTTAATGAATTCCTTGAGTGTTTCTGTTCCAATAGGGATTTGTGGGCCTGACTTTGAGTTACGGAGCCTTTGTGCTAGGGAGATGTTTACAACAGTGACTTGGAAGCCCTTTTTCCCAGGGAGTCATGGAAATACTGTTATCTCAAGCTTCAGAGGGAACTTCTGCACAGAGACCACCCAGGGCTCAGGCCTACCTGCCCCCAGAGCACCTCTGCTCCCCTGTGTACCTGGGGAGTGCCAGAGAAATCTGGCACAGCCTGGACTGAGTCCTCATCACCTGGAAGGCCTGGATCCCCTGACACAGCTATGGATGAGCACAGGTGGAGATATTCTCCTCAGTGAAGTTTCTTGCTGTCTTCAGCCTGATGGATAGCAGAGCTTACCTTTTGTTTCTCCTTTGAGAACATCCCTTCCCGAGGGCCTGCAGGCTTTTCCCTGGTTGCTGTACCACAGGACTCGTGTCCCTTCCATACTCAGGTCAGTCCTCTTCCTGCTGCTGGTGGAGGCTGCCAAGTGTTTTGTTTCTTCCTCCCCCGTAGCTGTGTCTGCACCCACTGCTGTTTGTGTTCCTGCTTTCCTTTGGAGGTTTTTTGGGTGTTTTTTTGTAGGTCAGCTGCATTTTTGTACTGTTTGGATCCTGCCAGTGAGCGATCCCTGTACGAGAGGTGGGCGATGTCCCTGTTCTGTCACCTGCCCCGTGGATGTCCCGAGCAGACCAGGTGGGCTGAAGACCAGTACCCACCAGCAAACCAGTTTAACCAGCAGACCTGTAGCTTCCCTCCTCTGCAGACTATGGTGGGAAGCAGTCAAGGCTCCCTCCAGCCCCTTCTGCTGCAGAGCGCTGTGACAGTCACTGCTTTTCAGAGGTCATGGAGAAACACCCCTTTGTCCTTGTCTCTCCGGGGATTTTCTTTAATACAAGAAAAACTCAGATACCTGGAAGCAGTGTAGGACCCCAGGCCTGTCTAGAATCTCTTGGAAGAGACCTCCCAGGAGGGGATGTCGGTGCCCACGGCAGGGGGGCTGGTCCGTGGGTCTGTCGTGGCTGGGAGCTGAGAGTGGGGCAGTGGGATGGGGCAGGAGCTGGGTGAGTGTTACATAACGCGCCGCTCCAGAGACACGTTCAAGTGATTCATTTGAGGCTCTGGCAGCCGCTTCCCTGTAATAATATTTTAAACATTACTTTTCCACTGGCCCTTGCCAGCAATCGTTATTTTGCGCTGTGGAGGCTGTAAAATTTCACTTCAAGGATGGGTTTCACTCCCGTTACAAAATGTGTCTGGAATGTGCAGATGTTTCCTTTGGGGAATAGCGAGCCAATCCGCTCTAACGCATCATCCCCACGGGGAGGACTCAACGTGCTAAGCAGCCCTATTCACAAAATCCCAAACAAACACACACACACACACACACACACACACACACACACACACAGCCCTGTGAAGCCGTACCCAAGCCAGGCATGTCACTCCCAGCCCTGGTGATGTAAAACCCGGGCTCTGCTGGAGCTGCAGAGGGGTTTGGGCTGCAGGGGCACACGGGCTGGGCACAGAGAGCTCCCACAATCCGCTCTCACACAGCGCCACACAGTCCTGGCAGAATTAGGGAAAATGTGGCTTACTGGATGCAAATTAGGAGGGTTGGAACTAGGTGATCTCTAAGGCCCCTCCCAACCCAAACCATTCCAAGGTTCTGTTCATTTTAAACTGGAAGAGAGCAGGACTAGATGGGATATTGGGACGAAATTCTTTACTCAGAGGGTGATGAGGCCCTGGCACAGGGTGCCCAGAGAAGCTGTGGCTGCCCCATCCCTGGGAGTGTCCAAGGCCAGGCTGGACGGGGC
>JAWWEU010000034.1:15481446-15496749 GCA_035583155.1 Acropternis orthonyx | reverse complement strand
AGGCCAGGCTGGACGGGGCTTGGAGCAACCTGGGCTGGTGGGAGGTGTCCCTGCCCATGGCAGGAGGTGGCCCTGAATGGGCTTTAAGGACCTTTCCAACCCAAACCATTCTTGGATTTGGGATTCTGTGATTAACATCCTGCAGGTTGTGCACGTCAAGGACGAAGCAGCTGCTGTAGGTGTGCTAGAATTAGAGAAAATGGAAAGATGGGATTTAATTGCACAAAAAAGTAATTTGCATGAAGAGCAGAGAACACTGAAAGTTGCTTTTTATGGAACAGCTTCAGATTAAGGCTGTAACCATTCCCGAGGGATCTCATGGGGCCAGTCCTGCTTTTTAGGAAGATCCGGGAGATCACTATGTTTTTTACTTCTCTAATTTTCTCTTTCCTTATCATCCTTATTGTAAGGAATGGGAGATCAAAGCCCTTAAGGGCCTCAAGTCCCTAAAGAGGACCCCTGAAAGGTACTGTCTGTCACGGACACAGGGAAAGCTGGAGAGGCACTTTGAAGGGTCTGGAGTGACAGGACAAGGGGGAATGGCTTCCCACTGCCAGAGGGCTGGGTTAGATGGGATATTGGGAAGGAGTTCTTCCCTGTGAGAGCGGAGAGGCCCTGGCACAGGGTGCCCAGAGAAGCTGTGGATGCTTGAAACTCTGTCTCTAGTGTTGTGGGAGCTTGGAGAAGAAACAGAGGCAGTTATGGAAAATAAATATACAAGATACAGTTCTAGGAAAGAGAAATGTTGGTAGTGATGACTGTGGGCTGAGCTCAAGGCCATCAAACACTGATAAGCAAAAGAATCCAAGGAAAAGTCTGTGGCCAGCAAGGTTGAGAAGAGTAAAGAGTTTTTCAAGTGTTGGGAATTGAAGGAGTTGGATGATACTGGTCTGTTAATAGATGGACATGGTGAAATTATCAATGAAAATGCAGAAGAGACAGGACTGCTCAGTAAATATTTCTGTTTTCTATTTGGAGAAAAACCAGATGATGTATTTGTATCATATGAGGATGATGAAACACTTTCCACTCCAACAGTAACCGAGGAGGAGGATGTTAAACAGCTGCTATTAATGTTAGACCTCCTTAAACCAGCAAGTTTAGATATTTTGTATCCAAGAATTTGAAAAGATCTGGCTGAAGAGCCCTCTGGGCTATTAATGTCCACTTTTAATGGTTTTTTTGAACATTAGGGAGATTCCCAAGGACTGGATCTAAATGAATATGGTGCCAGTGTTCAGAGAAGGGTAAATGGGATGGTACAAACATTTATTATCTGAGTGTCCTGACTTTCTCTCCCAGGGAGAAACAATACATTGCATAGCATGGTATTAGCTAAAAATTAAAGGGGATGGTGTAATTAGTGGCAGTCAACATGGAAAATTCCCTTATGGAAAATCGATCTCATGAACCTCTGCCTTTTAAGTAAGTTTACAGATGGAGGAGATGAAGATGCTGACTTTGATGTAATACACATCTGACTTCAGTGAGAGGGCAGAATTTGAATTCTCAGTCAAATTTTTGAGTTTGACTCAATGTCACCTGTATTTGTCAGGAATTGGAATGAAAAAGTCAGCGCTACGTATATTAAAGGAATTAAATACTGGCACCAGAGTATATCATGAGACTTCCCTGTCTGTTCTCACACTGGGTTGGATCCCACGTGTCCCCTGTGTTTCTGCTTTACCTGCCATCAGAGGTGGCTTTGGCTGGTTGCTGGTGTTACTCCTAAATCCTCACTCCTTTGTGAACTCAGGTTGGATGGGCTTGGAGCAATCTGGTCTAGTGGGAGGTGTCCCTGCCCATGGCAGGGGGTGGCCCTGGGTGGGCTTTAAGGTCCCTTCCCACCCAAACCATTCCAGGGTTCTGTGAGTCCCCGTAAGCCTCATGGCTTTGGTTTCCCCTTGTTTTGGTGCCAGTGCCGTGTGGTGCCTGACAACAGACTGACTGTTCTCCCTGTGTGAGAAAGGAGAGAGTTATTTCTTGACTGTTTGAAGAAATCACTTTTGATCTGATACCCCCTTATCAGTCTCTCATGTGGCTTGCACTCTGAATTCAGCTGTGGAGTGGCATTAAGATTTTTACAGGGCTCCTCAGGGTGTTTTGGAGGATCAGGCAGTCCTTGGTTCATGGCTCTGTATTGATGATGCCCAAGTTGTTCCTTTTGGGATACAAAACACAGGTGCCCCAAAAGGTTTCCAAGGAACAGGCCATGTAAATATTTTTTCATCCTCTGTCAGTGTTTGCAACATTTGACATGTGCTTTGGAGAAGCCTTTCTGGAGTTCTCTGTGTCCCTTGGCTCCAGCTCCCATGTCAGTGACACATCAGTATTGCTCCAGCAGCATCCTGAGCCTCCTGCATCCTGTGAACCTTGTCTGGGGCTCGTGTTTGTTGTGTACTGCAGGATTTGTGGTGCTGGGACAAAACAGCATTGGATTTTTGTTGTTTCTCACAGAGACGTAACATCCCTAGAGGACAGCTGTCCAAGGAAAGGCCTCACGTTGAAATAAATACAAATTGAGTAATAAAACAAGAGGATTCCAAGATTATCTTGCTCCATCCCTTGTCCTGGTGGTGAATTAGTATCAGCAATACCTAAACATTTATGGAAAACTCTTAACTTCTGTAAGGAAGATTAGGCAGTAAGTAGCTCAGCTGTGTAATCCCTAAATTACAGCTTCCAGAGGGCTCGCTATTTATGGTAAAATCAAATATTCCTGAGCTCCCAGCATATGCTGACTTGGAAACATGCTGGGGTTTCATTAATGCAGAGCTGGGCACTGGAAGAGCTGTGTGTTGGTATGCAGTGCCACAGGACAGGTGTGGTTTTGGGGGAAGAGGTGGGGAGAAGGTGGTTGGATTTGGGCTGCAGGAGCCTAACACGGTCTGCTTGAGCCCTGCCACGTGTGCTGGGAAGATACCTGGATTCATCACATCTTTGGTTTCTTTGCAGACTTTCCATGAAACAACTGTATATTTGCAGGGCTGACATTTCCCTGGCTGGAGCTGCAAACAGCTCGTTTATGTGCAGCACTAATTATGGACATCAGCTTGATTGAAATGTTTGAGCTGATGCTTTCCCAAGCTGAAGGTTTCCCCTGTTCCTGTCTCTTAGCTCAGTGCCACCGGGTTGGGCTGGGTGATGCAGGTTTCATCCTTGCTTTGTGCCACATGAAGTCACCTCTTGGCAGTGAGGGAGGGACCGTGGCCGGTGGCTCAGAAGGTGGGACCGGGCAGGAAAAGCCTCTCCTGTAGCAGTGGCCATCCCTGCATCCATCTCCTCATCCCTCTGGAGCGCCTTCCTGACCTCCACAAGCTCAGGAGGCTCCTGGTGACACCCCAGTGCCCCCCTCGCCTGTGGCTCCATTGTCTGGGTGTTGGCAATGAGATGAAGTCAGTTCAGCCTAAAAATAAGCTGTAAGAGGAGCCGTGCTCGGGTCCCGGGAGCCCCCCCTGAGCCCCCTGGCCGGGGCAGAGCGATGGGGCCGGTGATGCCATCGCCTGCGGGCCCGCCCTGCCAGAACATGACGTCGCTCCATGAGGTAACACGTCCCCTTTGTTCGAGTGGCTTCACCCCTGCTCTGGCTTTATAACCATATTTGGGAAGGTCTGTGGGAAGCTGCTGGCTGTGGGGATCCGAGGAGCTGCTCCCGGAGTCACAACTGCACTGCAGACAGCTCCCACCTGCAGGGAGGGCTGGTCCTGACCCTGCTGGGGCTGTGTGGCCGTGCCTGGGGCGTCCTGCCTCTGGTGAGGGTGTTCTGGCCGTGGCAGGGGTGCCTTGGCTGTGCTTGGGATGCCCTGGCTATGGCTGGGATTCTCTGACCATGATGGGGTGCCCTGGCTGTGGCTGGGATTCTCTGACCATGATGGGGTGCCCTGGCTGTGGCTGGGATTCTCTGACCATGATGGGGTGCCCTGGCTGTGGCTGGGATGCCTGGGCTGTGCATCCTGCCGGTGCAAGCAGCCTCACCTCCTCGGTTTGCTCCAGGGAGGAGGCACGGGAGGAGGCACAGGAGCAGGGGGAGTGTGGGCCAGCAGCACCTGGAGGGACTTCTGTGTCACCTGGGGTGCCCTGAGCTCTCAGCTGAGGCTCCTGCAGGGCTCAGGGGGCTCAGTCTTTTCCCTTTTCCTGAGCTCTGAAAAGGCTGTGGCCCCAACCCAGCACGATGAGCAGGATTGACTCCTGCAAATCCAGGGGTTGTGTTGTTCTGTTGCTTGGGGAGAGGCTTGAGCAGGAGGCAAGGCAGTGAGGTGAGGAAGGAGCATTGCTTCATCCTCCTGCTCAGGGAGCCCCCAGTGATGGAGTGACCTGCTCGTGGTGCTGCAGCAGCTGGTAGAGACATCTGGGTCTGCTTTGCACCAAACCCAACCAACCCCTGGCACAGCTGCCCTTCAAGGGCATATTGAAAGAGCTTTGTAGTTCTCCAGGAGGGCAGAGAGGGTACAGAATATTGCAAAGATGCTCCTATCCATGCCTTGCGTTTTCCTATCAACAATTAGGATTTCGCTGTGGGAAGAAAAACATTTCTGTTGTAGATTCATGTTTGTGAAAAAGTCTTTTGGGGCAAATTCCTCAGAGATAGCCAGGACTCAGGCCAACATTTGAAACTCATAAATTCGAAATGAGCTAATAAATTGTCATCATGCTGTGACAGCCTTGGGGAGCTGAGGGTGCTCACAACCGCCTGCCACGAGCAAAAGGCCTCTCCTGGGGTTGGGCTGCAGCTTCTGGGGGTGATACGTGTTGGAGCTGGACTCCTCCTGCACTGGAAAATCCCTGCTTTGGCATTTTTGAAACCAGAAGCTGGTGATGAAGGTCTCTGTGCTGTTGCCCTCCTGTCAGTGCTGAAAGGCAGAGAGCTCGTGGTGTAGGAGAGCTGTGAGACTGTTCCTGCCAGCCAGGGTGTCCCTACACCTACTGCAAGACCACAGCGTGGCTTCCCATGCCCAGCACAGAGAAAAATCTATGTTTTTTTCAGATTTTCATCTGGAAATCTGAAAATCTCTGTCCCCACCTCTGCACACAAGCACTGTGACTTCTGCTGTGCTTCCTGGGAGAGGTGCAAGCCAAAAGACAAAGAATAAAGGTTTCAGATCAGCAAAAACTCCTAATTTTTCCTGGCTCCAACATGCAAAAGCACATAGAGTTTTTCCTTCTCTTTTCTGGAAAGTCTGTTCTGTATGGCAGGCAGGATCAGCATTGTGCTGCCTTTTGTTCTGGAGACAGGGAAGTGTTTGCCATGGCAACATGGGAGGGCAGCTTTTGGGCTGTGCAGGGGATCTCTTGGGCAGTTTGTGGCTCTGAGCAGATGGCAGGCTCTGGAAGCAGTGGGGCTTCCTTGTGTCTGACCAGCCATCTCCCGTGTCCCTGGTACTTTCCCTCACTGGGTGCTGGGTGTGCAATGGTGCAGCCTGGCTTTGCACAGAATCCTGGAATGGTTTGGGTTGGAAGGCACCTGAAAGACCATCTAGTCCAACCCCCTTGCCGCGTGCGGGGACACCTTTCCACTAGCCCAGGTTGCTCCAAGCCCTGTCCAACCTGGCCTTGGACACTCCCAGGGCTGGGGCAGCCACAACCTGGATGGTGGGGTGAGAAACAGGAGCATTGCTGGGGACACTGCTGGGCTTTGCTGGGCGTTGCTGGGAGCTGTCTTTCCTCTGGAACTTCCCTGCCCTACAGAAATCTTAGCTTTGACCGTGGTGTACAGACCTGGAGCTTCTTTCCTACTGCCCCAGCCTGCATGGAGGCTCCTTTGCTCTCTCTTCTCCCCATCTCCGGATGCTTTTCCCATTAGTGCTCTGGCTGGGCTGGGGAAGGCACAGGCGGGCGCTGCCGCCTCCCCTCCCCTCCCTCGCTGTGAGATGGGGGCAGAGCGGGCCCACAAATGACATAATGAGAGCATGACATCAGGCTTGGCCCTGCTCTGCTGAACATTATATGTTCCGTGGAATTAAGAAGCAAACAGGAGTGCACCAAAAAAAGCCTGCCCACCACAGTGCTGCAGAAATAAACCCTGGGCTGGGCTCTGCACGGCCTGTCTGAGCATCCCAGAGGGACAGAGCAGGCACTGAGCCCTCCTGCTCACTTCCATCCTGGGCACAAGCTGTGTGAGGAGCTGGTGCTTGGTGCTTAGTACCCCCAGAAGTTCCCCAAGGCCATCAGCAGGAGGTTGGGGTGGTGGTGTCTGTGATGGATCCATCCTCTCCCTTGTGGGGAGGTGGGCTGTGGAGAGGTTCAGGGGTGCACCCAGCATCACACAGGGCCTTGGTAGCAGGGCTGGGATGGAGCTGAAGGCTCCCAAGGCTCAGGTTGATGCCCTCATTATTAAACGTTCCCATATCCAAAGTTTCACCTTCCTCACACAACCACCTCCCTTTTCAGAGGAATTTTAAAACCTCCTTTTGCTAGGCTGGTCAGCGAAACATGGCTGTGTTTGCTGGGGTGTTTGGGGAGCTGCAAGGGGAGCTCTGTAATGCAGTTCTTGTCCTGTACCATAGTTGGTGGTGGGTTTTGGTGCCCCGTGTCCCACAGAACATGAGAAGCCTTCCAGCCTCCTCTGGCATTGCACAGCTCCATTTTACGGGTGTGGAAGCTGAGACAGGACCGAGAAGTTGTGACTTTTTGCTGCCCTTTTTCAGGCAGCACAGCCTGTTCTCAACCCCCCCCGAGACACAGGAAACTACATTTTTCTTTCTCCTCGTGGGGAGGGCGTCAGGCTGTGTGTGCAGAGCATGTCAATGGGGAGCCTTGTTTGCTGCTGGCTTCAGCTCTGCTTCGAACCTGCTCCGAATTTCCTCCAGCCTGGCAGTGGGCTGGGAAAATACAGCCGTGGCAGTTTGTGGCACCGCCAGGCTCAGCTCCGTCCCACAGCCTTTGCCTTGGCTTTTATTGCTCAGTCTTTCCTGGTTTATTTTCTTTTTGCTGCAGCCCAGCTTGGTTCACAGCCACCTTTCCCATGCCAGGAAGGCATGATATGATTTTCCACACAAGTTGGAGAGGGATCAGTGGGAGAGGGCAGGCAGGCAGCTGGGAGTCCAGCTCCCTGGGCTGGAGGTGGCAGTGCTGGATCCACCGCCATTACCCACTTCTCCCAGCTGTCCTGTCAACAGGAGCTCTGCTTCCCTCGCAGGCTCAGCACTGAGGAGGTTGGAGAGGCCTCAGAAATTGAGTCCAACCATTCCCTCAGCACTGCCAAGGCCACCACTAACCCAGGTCCCCAAGTGCCACATCCATATGGCTTTTAAATCCCTCCAGGGATGGGGACTCCCCCCTGCCCTGGGCAGCTGTGCCAGGGCTGGACAGTCTCTTCTGTGAAGGAATTTTCCCCAATTTCCAACCTGCCCCTGCCCTGGCCCAGCCTGAGGCCATTCCCTCCCCTCCTGTCCCTGTTCCCTGGGAGCAGAGCCTGACCCCCCCCGGCTCCCCCCTCCTGTCAGGGGGTTGCAGAGAGTGAGAAGGTCCCCCCTGAGCCCCCTTTTCTCCAGGCTGAGCCCTCCCAGCTCCCTCAGCTGCTCCAGCCCCTTCCCCAGCTCCACGGCTCTTGCATTTCACATAACTTGAACGTTATTCAGAGACGCTGACTGACCCCTGGGAGTTGAGGATTTGGGTCTTGGCCTTCCCTTATCTGCAGTGTAAGTTTCCTCAGAGATGGAATGGAAATAACAACAAAGGATGTTTGTAAAGGGTCAGGGATGGTGCCGGACCAATCTCCCCTGCCTGGCATTGTGGCAGAGGGATGGAGCAGAGCAGATCTGCCCTGCTGGTGTCCTTCACTTCCCACTTGGGAAGCGGCAGGATGGGAGAGATGCAGGGAGGGCTTGGGGCTGGCTGCCCCAAGGGTCTGGTGCCCATCATGCCACGTGTGAGGGTGAGATCTTCCCCCTGCCCCACGCTCCCCCCTCACTGCAGCCAAGCAGCACTTTGGAAGAGGCTCTTGGAAATGGCAGAGCCCTGTTTTTGTAGCAGCTGAATGGTTTGTTTTGGAGGTTTTGCTTGTCTGGGCAAGGAGCAGGAAGGCATCTGAGCTGGAACACCATTTCCTTCGGTCTTGGACTTGAGGTGCTGCCTAAAAACTAAATGGGCAATTTCCAGGTATTTCAAAGGAGCAGAGAAATGTTTGTACTGGTCTCCCTGCAAGGTACCTGGTTGGTGGTCTGGTCCTTTCCAAAGCAGGGCAAGTACTGCAGGAAGGAGCAGGGCCAGAGGGGTACAAGGTACAGAAAATGCCCGACCAGTGGAACCAGAGCCTCCCCGAGGAAGGGTCTGTCCTGGCTGGCAGCATCTGGGATTCCAGTCCCACCTCTCTTGGGTGCTTGTCTTCCAGGTGGGAGCTGGAAATGGGCTTGGGGGTGATTTTGGTGTCCTTTGTGCAGAATGTGACCCCCAGGTGGGCTCTGTCACTTCAGCCAAGGATGCTCTGTGCTCTTCCACTGCTGTGCCAGCTGCCCCGACGCAAAGATATTCTTGCTGCCATCCTTTCTCCAGTGGATTTGTTGAGCTTTTATTTTGCGCATTTCTTGGACTTCTCTATTGGTTTTGCTGGTGAACTCTTTGGAATCCGCTCTTAGCTTGGCAAAGAACTCCCAGACAGCAAAATCAGGGAAAATAAACCTTTTAAAGAGACATCCATCCCTATTACTTATCCCCAAAAGTTCCTGGAATGATACACAATTTTCTTGCCAGTTTGGCAGAATTATTTTCATTTGGATAAATGAAGTTTAAATGTCAAGATTAATTGATTAAGGGATAAAAATAAGAAGGGAGAGAGCCAGGGGAAGTGAGGAGAGGTGCTTGTAGGGGCAAAGGTGAGAAAGGAGGAGGCAGGAGGTGTGTCCAGCCCAGTCTGCTCCCTGGAGCTCTGCCAGAGATCCATGGGGTATAAGGACCATCACATGGGCTCAGAATAAGGGGTTTGATGCTGCTAAAAGAAAGTTTAAGCCAAAGGAGATTTGCCTGAAACCGAAATGCAAAGTTTTTTGGGAACAAGTGGAGATTGATCAGTGAAACTTACACTTCTTCTCTGAGCGACATTTAAAATTGGGGAAGAGAATGGGGGAGTGAGGAGAGAGCTGAGCTGGACAGGACAGTTTGGTTTGGATGAGCTGGTGTTACTGGGAGTGACTGGAGATTTTTTTAAGCAGTGTTCCTTTTAGAAGGACAATCTGCCCTGATTTCAAATGGAAAATACTCTTTGTTGCTTCTTCTTCCATTTTAAGCTTTTCCAAAGAGAGATAAAAAGATGTTTAAAGCGTAGAGTTGACGCATCAATTGTGTAATTACTGATCAGGGCTTTGGCACGAGAAATGCACTTGGAAGTTCCTCTTAAATTTTTCTTTGAGTTAATTACTACTTCAGTCTAAATTATTTCTTAATGACTTCTTCGAACGTATATTAAACTTTTAAAAGGATGCATCACGTTTAGTGCCAGGTTTGTCGTGGCTGTCATTGCTCCAGGTGTGGGGCACAAAATGAGAGTCCTGCTCTCTATCTACACATGACAGGAGGAGCAAATGGTTTATGGTTGGGAAAGGTGTTTTCTCTGGCTGGGAATAATGCTCTGCTTCAGCACACCAAACTTCCAGTCTGGAACGCGGCTGGAGTTTGGAGGGAGTCTCTTCTAAGGTCTGGTAATGGAGATGTGACAGAACAAGGTTGAATGAAGGCTGGAAATGGTGTTTTCTTTCCCTAGGGATCTTTCCAACCAGAAGATCAGTGATTTAGATGTTGAGCTATTCAGAAGCCTGACTTCGCTGGCAAAGCTGTAAGTACCCCCTGCCCCCCAGGCCTGCAGCTCCTCCTGCATGGCTGAGCTGGGCCCTGGCACATGTGCTGGGGTTTCACAGGTTACCCCCTTCGTGTTTCACATCGTCCGCTGAGCCCCAGGTTAGTCGTGTCCATGGGCTCCTTCCTCCAAGCCCTTAGCTGCTCAGGCCAGGGATTGGCTCATTGGCCTTCAGGGTTGGGCAGGATTTGATCTTCTGTCCTGCTGGAGAGAAGATCAAGGCCAGAGAATGAGAGTTGTCACAAGATGTGTGTCAGTGCATGGAAAATCATGGAACCTCGGCATGGTTTGGGTTGGAAGGGACCTTAAAGCTCGCCCCCTGCCGTGGGCAGGGACACCTTCCAGTATCCCAGGTTGCTCCAGTCCCCATCCAACCTGGCCTTGGACACTCCCAGGGCTGGGGCAGCCACAGCTTCTCTGGGCACCCTGTGCCAGGGCCTGCCCACCCTCCCAGGGGGGAATGATGATAAGGCTGCACTGACCAGGAAGTCGCTACCAACGTGATGAACTTGCCTTTTCCCTCTTTTACAGAGATATAAGCCACAACCAGATTTCTACATTAGAAGATGGAATATTTGATAATTTATTTAATTTAAGTGAAATGTAAGTTCATCCTCTTTGTTTCCCAGTTCTTTGTTTAGACCTTTTTCTTGAGCAGCCCTTCCCTTCCTGGTGGGGTGGGATCTCTTGAGGGGGGATCTTGGGCATGCACCCAGCTAAGGTTCTGCCTTTTGGGGTGTCTCCAGTTTCTTCCTCAGTCTGTGTCCTGCTCCTGGGTCCTCTTGGTGTCCTTCAAGCCTGACCTCTCCCTAGACTTGCTTCTGTCTCCTGGATACCTCCAGCCTCTGCCACTGCCTTTTGTGTTCCCTGCTTCTCTCCCACAGCAGCTCTGCTGAGGTTGTTGTCTCTGACCATGCTCTGGGTCACACTTACTGTCCTGTTTGTGTGGTCACACCTTGGGACTGTGGGATCTGATGATTCTGCAACATGGTATGTCCTGGCTGAGGAGTCCAAGTCACTTGAAGACACTTGAAGATGTTGTCCCTAAGTGATTCAATTTTTTTTAGGTTCTGTTCTTTAATTGAAGTAATTAAAGCCTTTGATGTTATGTGGAGGGAGGTGGGGGAAAGCCACACACTTTCAGGAGAGATCCATGAAGTCACAGCAGGAATGGCAGTCCTCTGTCTGAACAAGTCAAAGGATTAACCCTGTGCAAGCCCTCTTGGCAAGCAAGAGAAAAGCTCAGCCCCAAGTTCTCCCTGAGGACAGAATAAAAAGGGCATTCTCAGCTCTGCATTTTTACTCTCAAGTGTCTCTAAAGGACACAAAGGCCTCTGGCTGGGTCCCAGGGAGCCTGTCCCTGCCGGGGCTGGTGGCACAGTGGTGCTTTCAGCCCCAGAGCTGGGGTTCAGCCCTCCCCGCTGGCGTCAGCTCCACACACAGCTCCCAGCCCCGTCCTGCTCACAGCTGAGTGCCAAAGGCTGTAATTTGGATCAAACTTAGCTGCAATTAAAGTTTCCATCTTTTCATTAAACTGCCACATGGAAAGATTATCATTGACTTTGCATTTCTTTTTTTGACAGATCAATTTTATTCCTTAGCTATTTTTTAATGGAGCTGCAGATAGTCTCCCAGAGCAGGAGAGGCTCCCTCACATCCAGGGGCTGTTGGATGGTAGATTATTTTAGATATAAGATTGTGTCTGTCATTTGCTTCTAATTGCAACAATTATTTGTAGAGTTAAAAAGGTACTTGGAGTACTTGCCTAATTCTAGCCTCTAGAAAAATCATGTTAATTATTGCTTGATTCCCTATTCATTAACTCTCCTCCCAGTTATTCCAAAGCCTTTCAGTGGAGTGGCACAGATGGGAACAGGGAGGGCTCGGCACACTGCTGTAATTAACACTTAGCACATGTCACATTAATCCTGAACTATTTCTGATCTCCCTCTGACAGAAACTTAAGTTGGAATCCATTTGTTTGTGACTGCAAACTGTCCTGGTTACCCCGTTGGGTGGAAGACAGAAAAGTGAGAGTTCTTGATGCGTCGGACACGAGATGTGCCCACCCCCCCGAGGTGGCAAACCTGTCCCTCTTCGAGGTCCCGTTCCCCAATGCCACTTGTGGTAAGAAACACTGCGTGGGGGTGGAGATGATTAAACCATTGGGAATGGTGGGCCCTGAGGCAGCTGGGATCACATCGGCCTCTTTAGACCTCAAGTCACCAGTTCTAATCTGATTAGGCAAACATTGGTCACACAGGCAGTACGCTGGTGCCTCAGGATCCAGTCAGTCACATCAGGGCTCACATTAACACTGACTGCAGAGCAGGCATCAGGCAGCCACCACAGGACACTGGCTCAGTGACCTCCAGCCTCAGGCTTTCATTCTCTCAAGGTTTTAACAGTCTCACTTCAAGCAGTAGAATCTCATGGGAGTTGATGGGACCTGAGCACATGCTGAGTTGAGTCTTTGCAGGTGACAGGGAGGGAGGGAGAGTGACTGCTCCCCACAGCAGGGATCAGGCATCTCCTTTAATTTGTGACAGGAGGATGCAGGGGTGAGGGATCCAGAGCTGGTGGCAGCCACTTGAGCTGCCTGGTGAAGCCCAGGCCTCCCCAGGAGCAAACTCCAGATGGTGGTTGCTCTTCTTTCCCCAGCAAAGCCACTCCAGCTTGCAGCATCTTGCAGAAATTATCAAAGGGAAAAACACTGGCACTGTTACCCCCCTTGATAATTAGTTGTTCCCTCTTGAACTACTTTGAGCTGGGGTGGAAACAATAATGTGAGGCTGTGTTCTGGGTAATTCAGTGTAATGGGAGTAGGCTGGGACAGCCTGCCAGCTACTGACAGTTGTTACTGACCGGCAGGGAGTGAAGAATGACCAGGCTGGTGGTAGAAAACAGAGTAGTTCCCATGCCGTGGTCCTCCTCATGGGATTGCTCTTAGGAGAAGTGGCTCAGCATCATTTGCAGGAAGGCTGTGGAGGAAGCTGGACAGTTGGATCTGGGAAGATCACACAGAGCTGTTGAGATGTTTGGGGGAGATGTTGTAGCAACCAGCAGGAGCAGCAGAGCCAACGTGGCCGGGCTGCGTGGGCAGAGGCTCCGGGAGAGGCCCTGCCTGGGTGTTTGTGGCAGGGAAATGTCCCGCCCCGTGCAAGCCAGAGAGCAGGAATTCAGCTCAAGGGAATGGGCTGTTCCTCTGGGAATGGGGCTGTCGTGGCTGTGTGTCCATGCACATGGGTGTTTCTGCTCCTGCAACCAGGCTTGTGTTGTTTCTGCGCATCCTTCCCATGTTTAGCCTTCCACACCCCTTGGGTGCAGGCTGTGCCTGGCATTGCCTTCGTCTCTAGCACCACATTTTGCCTGCAGGTAGGTGGGAAGCTCTTGGCTCTCCCCGGGGAGGGAGGTGGCTGCAGGGTCTGCCCAGCTCCAGCGTGGGCCTGGTGGAGAATCCAATCATGTCTCCCCCATGTCTCTGATGTGTTTGATTATGGACTTGTTGCTGGATGTCCCAGGCAGTACTTGGTGAAACAGGCTGCACCAGGCCTGGGTAACACCAAGGGACAACCTTTTGTCATGATCTCATGTGGTGGCAAGTCCTGTGGGCTCCTCTGAGCGTCAGACGTGGAGCTCCGTGTCCCATGGGACTGTCAGGCTCTCCAAAGCCCTGCTTTATTTACTGAGGGTTGCTGCTCCATAAATCTGTGTGACTGGCTTGTTGTTTCTGTCATCATTAATTAGCATAAAGAGTTTGGAAACTGTTGCTGAGGAATTAAACACTTCCCAGGCAAGTCTCAAAAAGGAAACGCTCGGAGTAGGAGCTGTGCAGGAGAATTCCATTCCCAGGAGTGTGGGGTGGTGTCTCTTGGAGGGTCTCACCAAACCATGGCTTCTCAGAGTCAGTTTGTGAGAGGATCTTCTGTTCTGTCCCGCAGGAGCTGCTCAGTACATCACGTGCCTGACAAGCAACCACACGGACGGGGCTGAGCTTGCCGTGCTCTTCACGTCTGTGCACCCCGGGAACCTCTCCGAGGAGACCTGCAGCGCCCTGTGTTACGCCGAAGACCAGGAGTACGGAGCCTTCGGCTCCCTGGGGCAGTGTTTGTGTGGAACTGCCCATGAAACAAACTCTTCCTCTGGCTGTTTGCCATTTTGCACTGAGCATTTGGCCGGGCAGGGCTGTGGTGGCCCGTCACTCGTCCCCTCGCCCTTCCAGGCACAGCTGCCTGTGACTTTCACAGGACTCCAGCCCCGGTACAGCCTACACCAGGCCGTGCTCTTCAATGTCAGTATTCCCATTGCCGTCAGCACTTTACTGTGGGAATTTGGGGACCAGACAGAGGTTCTCAACACCACTGCAAGCACAGCTGTGCACACGTACGCCTTACCCGGGCAGTACAATGTCACTGTCATGGTCCTCGTGGGCACCAAGGTCTTGTACGAGCAGGCAGGAATTGAGGTGGTGGCTTCACCCCAACAGCTGGAACTGCAATGTCCTTCCCTGGTCAAGACGAATGAGAGCCTGGACATACGGATCCGCAACAGAGGCGGCACCGGCCTGGCGGTGCTGTATGGGATCACGGAGGCTGGAGAGCTGGGCAGGGGTAAGCAGGGCTGGCTGGCTGGGTGCTGGGCAGGGGAGGGCTGGCACTGGGCCCTCCCAGGGAAGGATGGGAGAGGATAACTCCTTTGGAGGCTTCTTGCTCCCCTGACTGACCAGGCAGTGTTTTGCACTGCAGCAGCAGACAGGGTTTTTTGGCTCCAAGGCCAGGACATGCCTGGGGCCTCTATTCCCAGACTGGCTTGGGACATGTGGCCCATAGAAAGGACACCGTGTTTGTGTTCTTTATGCAGCAGTTCACCCCATGTGCCCCCCTGATGGCTTGGTTTTCCCGGGCAATAACCACTGCTACCAGCTGGTGGTGGAGAAGGAGGAGTGGCTGGAGGCACAGCGGCACTGCCAGGAGCACGGCAACGGAGAGCTGGCTTTTGTCAGCAGCCCCGAGATCCAGAGCTTCTTGGTTGCTCATGTCATCAGGTAAGTGAGGAGGGTAAGGGTCAGGATCACCTAGGGACAGCTTTAGTGTTCCTGGGGTCACATCTGCACAGGGGTCTGGAGGGAGGGTCCTGCCATGGTCCAGAGTATGGGAAGGTGGTGGAGGTGAGGCTGCTGAACAAAGAGGAGGGATGAGCAGAGCTTGATCCCTTGCTGGACTTGGCTTCTTTCCTTAAAGGCCATGGAGGGAAGAAGAGGAACGGGAGCAGAACGGCTGGAAGTTGCAACTGGGAATGGAGGATTGGTGGGCATTTTGTACCCTGTGTTTGTGCCTGTGGGTGCACCTGAAACAGTGCAGAGAGGTGCAGGGGGACTGGACTGAGCACACCTTCCACTTGGGAGTGGCTTTAGACTGGAAGAGAGTAGTTTTATATTGAATATTGGGAAGAAATCCTTCCCTGGGAGGGTGGGCAGGCCCTGGCACAGGGTGCCCAGAGAAGCTGTGGCTGCCCCA
>JAWWEU010000034.1:15440216-15478378 GCA_035583155.1 Acropternis orthonyx | reverse complement strand
GCCTTGGACACTCCCAGGGCTGGGGCAGCCACAGCTTCTCTGGGCACCCTGTGCCAGGGCCTGCCCACCCTCCCAGGCTCTGGGGACAGAGCAGTGAAGGGCTGGGGGAGAGCAGTGCTGTGCTGTGGAGGGGCAGTTTCTGAGGAGCCAGGTTCTGGTGGTGGAGTGGAAACTGAGACCTGTCAGTAACTAAAAGGCTCCATGAAACGCAGCCTGTGACACCCCGATGAAGCTGTTGTTATTATTTTTAGAGAGAACCATAGATGGCAGCTCTCCCGGCTCTTTCTAATACTCATGATTTCCTGAAATCCCCCTCCCCCTTCTGATTTTTTTTTTTAAAGGAGCCTTGATGTCTGGATTGGATTCAATGATTTTGCAAGCTCTGGAGCGCAGCAAAGAGGGGAAGGATTTAATCTGGAGAGCTGTCAGAACTGGCTGCCAGGAGAACCCCATCCATCCAACGCTGACCACTGTGTCCGGATGGGCCCGACGGGCCAGTGCAACACGGACCTGTGCATGGCCAAGCACAGCTATGTCTGCGAGTACAAGCCAAAAGGTGGGCTCTGCCTCCCCTCTGGCACTGTGGGCAGGCACTGGCACATCCTGCCCTCGCTGGCACGTGCCAAGGAAAAATAGGGTTGCATGGAGAGGGTCATCCAGAGCATCATCTCAGAACAAGTAGGACTTGCAGCAGAATTGCCAACAGAGGCTTGACTGATAACTTCCAGAAACCCAACTTTAGCCCAAAGGGAAGAATTTGGCCTACTCCCATCTTTCCCATCAGCAGGAGGAGGGAGAGGAGTGAAGCTTTGAGGCAGAGCCCTGGAACTAGCTTTTCCCTCTTTACCTGAGCAATCTCTGCTGCTGCCAGGAGGGCATGGTGCTGCCTTGGTGTCCTTCTGTGTGAGATGTTGGGGTTTGGTGACTTACAAGGTCATTGAATGAGGTGTGAAGTGGTGTGTGCTGTGCAGGTTTGTGTTTATCCAGCTTCCCAAATCTCCCAAAGCAGGGTAGGGAATAATAAAGAGGATTAGAAAGGACATGAAATAAGGGAGGAGATTTAGGTCAGAAGGAAAAGCCATCAGTAGGAAGAGGTCACTGGCCATGGTCACGGGGGCAGCATCAATCCCCAGAGCCTGACCAGAGGCGTTTGCTGCTGGTGGGAACCAGCTGGCCCTGGCCACATTTCCTAGGAGATCCAGGGGCCCAGGAAGGATGAGGAGTGCACCTTGTGCTCAAAAATTTGAAGCAAATCATTAGTTGTTGAAAGGGAGAAGTATTTGCAAAGTTCCTGGAAGTCAAAATTGTTGCAAATGTGACTTATGCAGGGTGAGAACGAAATCAGAACACCTGTAAAAAGAAGAAGGAAGATACAGAATTCCAGTGCTGCTTCTCCAGCACAGCTGGAGTGACAAGTGGTCAGGTCCAAGCCCTGCTGCAGCTTTTCAGGGTGGAGGGAATACCTCAGGCCTTGCTGAGTCTCATGGGCTTTGTTCAAATATTTCCTTTGTAAACAGGAGTTCTCCTCAATGCTGAAAACTTCTTTGAGGGCGCCGCCGTGTTTGACCCACCCGGGGCTGTGAGGAACCTGACGGGAGCTGTGCTGTCGGATCCGTGGCAGGCTGAGGAGGTGAGGGGGGTTTGCTCTTCCCGCCCATCCCAGGGAGCCTGGGCAGACACAGGCAGCTGAGAGCCCGTGTGTGTCTTGCAGGTGATGGAGTTCCCTGAGCTGGCCTTCAGGCACGAGGGGTACCTGACTGCCCTGGAGTTTGTGACACAGGACCTGCAGCAGCCTGTCCAAGTGAGGTTCCAGGTGCACAGACCGATGGATGCAGAAGGTGAGGCGTCTCCTCAGCGCTTGTGGGATTGTTGGAGGTGACAAACCACGTGGCCTTTTGACCCCTCTGGCTTCAAAGCTTTGAAGCCTTAAAGGCTCAGAGATTTGGTTCTGTTTTTTGAGGAAGTTAAATTGCAGAATCTGTAGGAAGGGTTGGCCAGCCTGAGGCTGCCTTGGAGAAGTGATTATCCTGGAGGAGAAACCTCTCTCAGTGCACAAAGAGCATGTGAGTGAAAGGAGCATGTGTAGAAGTTAATTAATCTTCTGAGCTGTACTTTTTAACTTTGGGAAGACACAAGTCAAATGGGAACTGTTCTGGTCCATCTGGCCCCACGGGTTAACAAGGAAGAACATTTCCCTGAGCCCAGTTCTTCCTGATGGATGAGATAATCTAAAAAGCCTTTTATTCCTTGTACAACAGCTCAACAGTCACAGTTTTGGCAACAACTAATTCTGCAGCAGAATGTTTGTTGTAGCTGTAGGGTTGGCTGGTTACAAAAGGATCTCTTTTGACACTGACAAGCTGATACTTTGACATGGAAACATTAACTCCAGAGAAGTTGCCTAATGTGTTTTCAAAGTCAAAGCCAGCTCGGCTCTCTCTTGGGCCTGCTTTTTCTCGAGCACAGACCTCTTTTAGAGTGCAAATTGGTGTGTTCTCACTGGAGAAGAGACACCTTTGGTTTTAATGATCTTTGTGAATTTTACCGGTAAAACAGGACACTTCAGTAGCACCAGGATGTAGTGCAGTTTCAGCTTTTACTAAGAGTTGAGCCGTGATCAAAGTGGCAAAAATGGTGAATTTGGAGCAAAGAAGAGCACCAGGGATGTTACTTGTGAGAATGGTGATCACTGCTTTCTCTTTCACTTCTTCCAGACTACCAGGAGGGAAGCAATACAACAGAACCATTCCACCCTGCTCAGGATGACGGGAACTGGACGCTGCTGGAATGTCCTCCTGGTTTCCAGTGGTGTCATTGGACTGGTTTGTGCTCGTCCCACAACAACTGCTGCAACGCGACCGAGTGTGCCAACAGCAGCTCCCCTGCCAGCAGCCCTGCCCCCGGGGCCCTGCAGCCCAACGACAGCCAGCTCAGCTATGAACTCGCCCAGGAATTTCTCTTTACAGTACCGGCTGGCCCCTCTTCCCACTATCTGGTCAGTGTTTACTGCTCCTGTAACCAGTGAGTAGGTGGGGCAGTTTTCTCTTGAGGGCTTCAGGTAAATTGGAGTGGTGGCAGATGGAGGCACTGCAGTCCATTGAAGGTGTCACACGTGCCACCACATGGCTCTAAGCCATGGGCTCCCTGCAGTAACCTGGTGCCAAGCACAGTTAGTTAGAGGGTGGGCAGGCCCTGGCATGGGTTACTCAGAGAGGCTGAGGCTGTCCCATCCCTGGAAGTGTCCAAGGCCAGGTTGGACGGGGCTTGGAGGAATGTGGTCTAGTGAAAGGTGTCCCTGCCCATGGCAGGGGGTGGGACTGGATGGGCTTTAAGGTCCCTTCCAACCCAAACCATTCTGTGGTTCCATGATTCTGTGAAAAGGCTATGCAGATTCCCTGGGATTATTCCCATGGCATTAACACTGGAGATGGAGCATAAAGCTGATTTTTGTGCTGGCACATTTGATTCAGAGTGGCCAAGGAGAACAGAGGGGAGAAAGGTCTCCCCACGCTGTGCTTGGATCTGTGGCTTTTCTGTTGTTTTAACTTGGCAGGCAATCTAGTGTCATGCCCAGATAGGAGCCGTGTGCTGAGTGCTCCTAACGTGAGGCATTAATCCAAAAATGCCTCCACTCTTTGCAGGTCACGTTCAGAAAAGAAAATCTCTTCATCAGGGCTGGGGATGTCTTCAGCATCCAGCACAGTGCAGGCTCGGGCTCCTTCCTGCAGTGCCAGCCCAGTGCCACGTCCCGCTCCAGAGCCAGCGTCCCACGTGTGAACTCCTCCGAGTGGGCACTGGGCCCGTCCGAGGGCTCCGTGGATCCCACCTGGACTAACGGCACCGTTTGCTCCCTCCGTGTCCGCTACGCTGAGGAACAGCTGGTGCCGCTGCTCGGCCCCCACAACGCGGGGCTGGACCGCCCCGGCCGCTACACGCTCAGGGCCAGCGTGGACAGCGGGGTCTTCAGCGCCAGCCTGTCCTGCAGCTTCTGGGTGGCCTCCCCCGTGTCCGGCCTGCGTGTCATCCACCCCGCTCCCCAGGGCACCAGGGTCTACCTGCCCACCAACCACACCACCCTCGTGGTCAAGCTGTCCTCGGGGGTGAACGCCACGGTCACCTGGCTGGGGGACAACCGCACGGTGCCCTTCGTGGGGGCCTGCCCGGCGGCCGTGGCGCCGCTCACGGCGCAGTGTGCCAGGGAGAACAACGACACCTGGTTTGCTGTGGTGCAGCTGAGCGGCCTCGGGGAGGGGCTCAGCACCCACGTACTGGTGGCGGAGAACGCCGTGAGCTCCCAGAACATCACGGTCACGGTGAAGGTGGAGGAGCCGATCCGCGGGCTGAGGGCCACCCCCGACCCCGAGAGCAGAGTGCTGCTGAACACGCGGGTGGTGAGTGATTGCTGCTGCCCTCAGTTCACCAGCTGGGCTCTCAGCCTTCCCCTTTAGCCTGCGGGAGTGTGTCTGGCTCGGGGGAGGCTGGGCTGGGGGAGCACTGCTTGCTGCTAAGCTCCCAGGCCGTGCTGCCTGCGCTGCTGCAGACACAGGCATGTGGCACAAGCACTGGTGCTCTCCAGCAGGAAGGCAGCTTGGCTTGAATCCCCTCAGAGGTAAGGCAGTACCTCCTCTGAGGGGGATATTGGCTTTCCACTTCCACAGGAAACGAGAGGAGGTATGAAAGGCTGGTATTTACCTTGTTTTGGCTTATCAGGCTGTTTAGATTTGCTCTACTAAATCCGTACATCGCTGGCTGAAGCTGTAAAAATGCTTCATCCATCCAAGTCTTGGGGTTCCTCTGGTATTTCCAGTCTTTTTGTTCTTCAGTCTCCTGTCCCCAGAGCTACAGCCCTGGGAATCTGTTCAGTAACTGCCCCGAATGCTCTGTTCAAGCTCTGGCTGCTTATGGCAGATCCTGTGCTTGCATCTTTTGGTCTCACCCTTCCTGGCTGCCACAGTCTGCTCAGGAGGGACTGTTGGAGTGAGGGCAGGTCAAGCCCTTCAGCCTTTGGGTCAGGCACCATCCGTGGTGAGGGTTAGAGGCTCAGCTTACAGGTGTAGGTAAAGCCAGGTTGTTTCAGTGAAGTTATCTGAAGGTTTTTTGGACCTGATCACAAGAGCAGAGTGCTGGGCTGCGGGACCATGGAGTGTGGGACCTGCTCCCACCTCTGCTGGGGATTTATGGAGTCAGCGTCTGCATTTCTCCGGCAGCAGCAGAGCCACAGATGATGTGTCACCTCTGTGTCATGCTCTGAAGGTGCTGTCTGCAGGTGCCTCCCAGTCTGGCTCTGCTCCCTCTCCAGTTCAGCTGGGGATCTCCTGGGAAGTGCTGGGCATGCTTTTCTCTTGCACTAGTATGAAATGTTCTCATGCCTTTCAGAGCTACATCCCTGTGATGGAGGCTGGGTCAGATGTGACTTTCCGATGGACTGTAGATGATAAGCCATCTTTCACTTTTTACAATGTTGTCTTCAACGTTATCTACCAAAGCCCAGCTGTGTACAAGCTTTCGGTAAGCCAAGGCCTTTCCCATCAACCATTTCAACCCTGGGTTTCCACCTCATCCCACAAATTCAGCAGGAAAAGCAGCAGGGAGAGGAAAAGGCAGAGTTGAGCTGAGGTTTTCATAGTACTCCCAACGAGCTCATCTGCTATTTTTCATTGAGCTGCTCTTGCAAAGGCAAATAGTTTCTTCTGTTCTTCCCTTACTTCACTGTATTCCTCATCTTTGCTTTCTCCTCTTTTCTTCATGTTCTCCTTTCTGCTCGTGGAGTGTCTGTGCTTCCTCATCCCCAGGAGGAATGAGGCAGGGAGTCCCTGCTCTGGCAGGCAGGAGATACGGGTTCAGAACCAGGCAGGATGCAAACAAAACACTTCCACAGGCAGGACAGACCTTCTCCCACAGGCTCTTCTGTTCTCTGTCCTGTTCTCTTTCTCCTGGTGCAGACTGGAACGGGGTTTTGTCATGGCCCTAGAAGGATGGAGCAGAGAGTCTGGGCCAAGGGAGGTGTCTGTGGTGGAACTAGAGTTTATCTCTGGCCAGCACATCTTTCTGTGTCGTGCCCTGTCCTGCCAGGCAGAGTCTGCTCTGGTCCAAAGTGCTTGATCCTCTCGCAGGGTGACATGGTTTCCCAAGGAGACACCATCCCCAGCTCCGAGGCCATGCTAGCACTAATTTGCTTGGTGCAGCACTAATTTGCTGGGTGAAGCACTGTGCTGATGAGCCTGGGTCGCTTTCACTTACAGAGCTGACAAGGGGCCATTAGCCTGGGGGGCACTGGGTTCAGTGCAGCAGAGCCACAGAAGCCTAGACACAAACTTCTCTTACCTGTTGGGATGGGATGTCTTTACTCAGCTGGGTTTGAAGGGTCCCTCTGTCAGCAGCTCAGCTCTCCTGCAGGTGAGGAGGTGGCAAGATGCTCTATCACCAGGTGCCCTGTCAGTGTTTCATGCCTTAATAATCTGGAGGATCCTGCTCTATTTTTGTTGTGTCTCTTCAGTCTCCTCCTTCCCTTTCCCTCCTCTGCCCAAACTTGCTCTCCATCTCTGCCCACCACACCAGGATCCTGGAGATGCACTTCGTGTGCTTGGTTTTAGGAGCCTCTCCCATCCCTGCTCTCTGGGCTTGAAGCCACTCATCTGCCACTGTCCCCAGGTGTCCCCTTGGCCTGTGCTCAGCAGCTGGAGACAGTGTGCAGGGCACATTGGAGCTGGCAGAGGGGTAACTGGCAAGTTCAGAGCCAGAGGAGCCTCAGGATGAGAAGCTCCTCTCCTTCCCTCTTGCTGTAGCACCAGTCCTTCCTTGGACTGACTGTACTGGGTGTTCCAGCAAGAGGTGACTTTGCCAGGGAGGTGACCTTCCAGCCTAGACTGCTTTCCAGTGCCATCCAGGCTCTTGCCCTGCTTCCTTGCCCCACGGGACACTCTGGTGTCCCCTGACCTGCTCACCTGCCCTGGTGGGACATCTTCAGTCCAGTGAAGCCCCACAGTTGGAGAGGGGGGCAGTATGATGAGGTGATCCCAAACACAGTCTTTGTCCCACTGTCCTTCCCAGCTCACCGCCTCCAACCACGTCAGTAACTTCACGGTCAATTACAATGTCACGGTGGAGATGATGAATAAGATGAAGAACCTGACCGTGGTGGGTGTCCTGCCAGTCCTGCCCCAGAACAGCACCGTGGAGCTCACCGCGAGGGTTCACATCGACTCGGCCGTGGAGGCTCTGTTCCTGTGAGTCCCTTGCTGCTTGCCCAGCCTTAGGATCTTTCTGTGCATGTCTTACCTTGCCTGCACTCTTTCTCTTCCCAGGGCCAACTGCTCCATCTCTCAGGTGCTGTCTAGTTAATTTGAAATCCTGTGAGTGTGGTTCCATCAGACTGGCTGGGACCTGTAGTTCAGGCTGAAATCTTTCTCTTTTAAAGCACTGCAACTCTGCTCTAATACTGGGTTCCTCCTCCCCTTACCAATGCTGTGCTCCTCTCAGTGTCTGGCACAGCTACTGCTTTGGTACTTGTCATTCTGCTTCCTGTGTTTCTTTTGGAAAACCCAGCCCTGACCTGAAAGACAAGCCAGGACTCCTCTGGGAGGAGGAGTCCTGTGATTCTCCTGTTGTGCAGTGTGACACTGTTTGCCTGTTTCTCCAGGTGGGATTTTGGAGATGGTGTCCAGGAGACATACCTGTTCAAACCCCCCTACAACAAGTCTTTCCTTGTTCCTGATTCCAGTGTCCACGAGGTTGTCGTTGAGAACAACGTTTCACACATCTACCAAGACCCAGGTATGGTCAGGAAGGTTCTTTGGAGAAGAAGGCATTCAGACATTTTTGTTGTGAGGGGACTACAAGAAACCATCCAATCAAACCAAGGCTTGCAAGTCATTACCTCATTCCTGAGCAAACAGCCGGAGTCTCTGGAAGGCTCCAGCAGTTGCCACCCTCTAGAACTCTGTTTCTCGGGGAGTTTCGGCCACTCTGTAAGAAGCGGGTCCACCACACACAGTCCCTTTTTGGGCAGTCTCAGCGGATGGATGAGGGACAGGGCGAGCGCTGTGCTGGTGGGAGGGGTGGGCGACAGGAAGGGTCTGTTCTTTGTGCAAATAGAAGGGAAGTCTTTGCAGCTGTTGGGCTGCCTCCTTACTTAGTGGTTGGTCCTCACACACGTGGCCTGGTGGGATTCCTGCTGTTCCTGGGCCAGAGCAGGGAAAGCCCAGGGTGTGCAGAGCACAGGAGCAGAGTATCTCCCTGCAGCCTCCAACTCCTCCCGCTGCCACAGCACCGGGAAACTGTTGACAGGCATGTCCTCACCCTGGTGTTGTTCTGCTCTCTTCCATTGCAGGGGAATATGTCCTGATGGTGGTTGTGTCCAACCAGTTTGAGAACCTCACCCACTTGACCCCAGTTCATGTCCACAGCTACCTGGTAGATGTGAAGGTGGAAGCAGAGGAGGATGTTTTAGTCGTGGGCCGCCGGGTGACCTTCCGAGCCAGCCCACTGCCATCCCCCTACGGAGTTGTGTACACCTGGGATTTCGGGGACGGGTCCCCCCTACTCACAGAGATCCAGCCTACAGCCACCTACAGCTACGCCCAGAGAGGGGTGTACAACGTCACCGTGACAGCCAACAACACCATAAGCAGCGTGGAGACAGTGGAGCGCTACCAGGTGTTTGAAGAGATCACTGGGCTCCGTGTTTCTGCGGGCGAGGCAGCGGAGCTGGGAGCGTCTGTCACCATCAACGCCTCCGTGCAGACCGGGGACAGCATCACCTGGGTATTTGACATGGGGGACGGGACGGTGCTGAGGAGGCAGGAGCCAGTGGTGGAACACGTGTACATAAAGGACATCAACTGCACTGTGAACGTGACGGCTGTGAATCCTGTGAACTCCGTCTCCCAGACTGTTCCTGTTCGGGTATTTGTCCTGGAAGTGCTCAAAATAGAGCCTACTTCTTGCATCCTCGAGCACCCCGACGTGCAGCTCACCGCCTACGTGACGGGCAATCCTGAGGAGTACGTCTTTGACTGGACTTTTGGAGATGGCTCCTCCAATGTCACAGTGAGTGGGGACCCCGTGGTGATGCACAACTTCACCCGAAGTGGGACGTTCCTGCTCTCCCTGACTCTCTCCGGCAGGTTTAACAAGGCCCACTATTTCACCACCATCTGTGTGGAGCCAGAGATAGTCAATGTCACCCTTCTCCCTTCCAAGCACTTTGTGCGGCTTGGGGAAGAGACCACCTTCCAGGTCAGTGCTGTGCCTCCCTACCAGTACCGCTACCGCTGGAATTTTGGGAACAAGGAGTCCGCCAGGTCGAGTGGAACTGAAGTGGCCTACACCTACAAGAACACAGGGGTCTTCCTGGTCACAGTGACCGTCTCCAACAACGTCTCTTTCAACAATGACACAGCATTTGTGGAAGTCCAGGAACCAGTTGGGGTAGCAAAGATTGAATATAATGGGACAAATATTTTGGAGCTGAACCAGATCTACCTGTTCTCTGCCAGCATGAGTGGAACCAAAGTGAGTTACTGCTGGGACTTCGGAGACGGCACTACCCAGCCTGGGCAAGTCACCACCCACTCCTACAACAGCACGGGCCATTACAGCATTACTGTGATGGGGCAGAATGACGTGAGCTCTAATGAGACCACCATCGATGTCACTGTGAAACGTCGGCTCTTTGGCCTGACCATCAATGCCAGCAGGACAGTGGTGCCACTAAATGGGTCGGTGAGTTTTGTAGCCACCCTTGTGGCTGGCACTGCCATCCGCTACTCGTGGATCCTCTGCGACCGGTGCACTCCTATCCAAGGCTCCTCCACAATTTCCTACACTTTCCGGTCCGTGGGCACGTTCAACGTCATTGTCACAGCAGAGAACAAGATCAGCTCGCTGCAGGACAGCATCTACGTCTACGTCCTGGAGCAGATTGAGGGCCTGCAGGTGGCCAGCAGCGACCTGGTGGAGGACATGTACTTCCCAACAAACAAAACACTCCATCTGCAGGCCGTGGTGAGAGAGGGAACAAACATCTCCTACAGCTGGGTAGTCCAGCGGGATGGCAGTGCCGTGCAGACCTCCACTGGGAAAACCTTCTCCCTGAGCGTCCTCGAAGCTGGGAACTACACTGTCTATCTGAAGGCCACCAATATGCTGGGATGTGCCACTGCTAACAGGACAGTGGAGTTTGTTGAAAGCCTTGGTCTCCTAAAGCCCTATGCCTTCCCCAACCCCGCTGCTATTAATGCCTCTGTTAATATAAGTGCCACCATAACCAGTGGCACTGGCGTCACGTACATGTGGTACCTCGAGGATGGCTCCTCTCCCGTTACCTCTGAACCCTTCATTATACACTCCTTCCAAAGCCCTGGAGTGATCGAGGTCATTGTTGGAGCAGAAAACAAGCTGAATTCAACCAATTCAACAATTTCTATCTGTGTAGAGGAGGTTATAGAGGGGCTGAGTATAGGGACAGCAGAGCTGGACTGTCGGTACGTCTCATCAGGCTCCACAGTGGTCTTTGAAGGGGAGCTGCAGAAAGGGACTGAAGTGACCTGGCTTTGGGAGGTGCCCAATGGCACCTTGACTGGCCAGTCTGTGGCGGTCACGTTCCCCACAGCAGGGCTGTACACGGTCCATCTGAACGCATCCAACGACATCAGCTGGGCTCTGGCCAGCAGGAATATCTCAGTGCTGGACAGGATCCAAGGTCTGGAAGTTCTTGCCAGCAAGAAGGTGGTGGAGCCAGGGGAACAGGTCACCTTTGTGATCAGGATGTTGTCAGGTACCTCTGTGAGTTACCTGGTGAGCATAAGTGGGGACTACTCTGTGGTGCTCAACGGGTCCAGGTACACCCATGAGTTCACCAAGAGCGGCGATTACTTGGTGACTGTGACAGTGCAGAACCAAATCAGCATCGCACACGCCCAGGTGCTCATCTCTGTCCTGGAGGCCATCCGGGATGTCAGGCTCCTCAACTGCTGCGAGGAGGGCATCCCCACGGGCACGGAGAAGAGCTTCAGTGCCCGCGTGGGGAGCGGCTCCCGCGTGTCGTTCTCCTGGCGCTTCTCCCTGTGGAAAGAGCGAGGTCGATCCGTGGTCACCGTGTCAGGAGAGAGCATCTCCTACACTCCAGAAGCTGCAGGGCTGCTTGAGATTCACCTCAGTGCCTTCAATGACTTGGGAAGTGTCAATATCACCAGAATCATCCAGGTCCAAGACCCGATAGTCCAGGTCTCCCTCACTGCCTCCAATGCCTTTGTCAACAGGACGACACTGTTTGAAGCCACAGTGGTGCCCAGCAGCAGGAGCGTTGAGTTCTTGTGGAGCTTTGGGGACAGTTCTTCCACTCAAACAACCAGGGTTGCAGTGGCCAACTATTCCTACCTGAGCCCTGGGGATTACCTGGTGGAGGTGAATGCCACCAATCTCATCAGCTTCTTCATAGCCCAGCTCACTGTCACCGTCAAAGTCCTGGAGTGCGAGGAGCCGGAGGTGGAGTTGGCCCTGTCCCCCCAGGTAGTCATGAAGCGATCCCAGCGGAACTACCTGGAGGCGCAGATTGACCTCCGAGGGTGCTTCAAGTACCAGACAGAGCACCTGTGGGAGATCTACCGGGCACCCAGCTGCATGGACCTGGATGACTCCAGCAGGATCCGGCTGCCAAACGTTGACGTGAACAGGCCCCAGCTGGTTATCCCGAAGCTCGCCCTGGAAGTTGGGAACTATTGCTTCGTGTTTATTGTCTCCTTTGGAGATACCCCGCTGTCCAAAAGCATCTTTGCCAATGTGACTGTGATCCCAAGTAAGCTGGTCCCAATCATTGATGGGGGGTCATACCGTGTATGGTCCAACACTCAGGACTTAATCTTGGATGGGGAGAAGTCCTACGACCCGAACTTGGATGACGGGCAACAGACTCCGTTGTTGTACGAGTGGTCCTGCACTTACTCCTCCAAGGTAAGAGCAGTCTTGCACAGCCAGAGTGACCATTTGTCAGCTCCACTGCAAACATGTCTGGGTTGAAATAGTGTCAAGGGGAGCTTTGGTGAGCCTCCTTAACAAAGCTGCTCTGGAAGGAGAGTTGCAAAGGTCAAATTCCAAGGTCAGGATGATGGCACAAAAATTGGTGTGGGGAGTGGTGCAGTGCGGTGTCCCTGTGCGCCGCAGGAGGGCTGGCTCTGGAAGCTTCCATAATCTGAAGGAGTTAGGGAGCTGCTGACTGCAGATTTGAGGGCTGAGGGCTCTGGTCCCTCTCCCATTAGCAGCTAAATGTCTCTAATGCCGTCAGGGGACAGAGTTAGGCTTTGGAGAAGCTAAGTGACGAGCTGTGATCACAAGCAGGTCACTGTCCTCACACTCTGAAGTGGTCTGACCCTGCACTGATGGAAGGGCAGGGGAGAACTGCCCTGCAGATCCTGATGGAAGATCCAGCTCAGGAACACTTTCTGATTGAATGTGGGATTCTTTTGCTTGTAAAATGTCATGTTTTATATCTTTGCCTCAAAGTAGATGTGGAGTGTGTGTGGATTAGACCTTTTGGTTTAATGTGAGCTTTTTGTGTTCCTTGGCAATGTTTATAAACTATTTAATGAAGAATCAGTTGCTATAAAATAAGACTCTGAAGTTCAGATGAAATACAGGAGTATTCCAAGTACTGTTCACTAACCTGAAGAGTAGGATAATGTGTTTTGTTGTCCACACACGCCCTGTTTCTCCCACCCCAGTGGTGGCACTGCACGGCGAGGTCTGTGACAGTGACTGTGTGGACCTGAATGTTTTGGCTGTGGACTAACCTGACTTGCACCCGTACCAAGGAGGGTTTGAAAGTTCTTTTCTCCTTGCAAGCAGAGCTCGGCTGCAGGGTGCTCTCTGAATTTCAGTGCCAGTGAAGGAATTGTCACAATTTCCAAAGCTGAATTAGAAGCAGATGTGGAGTACACGTTCGACCTCACCGTCAGGAAGGAGGGGATGAGTCCCGAGGCAACAAACCAAACTGTACGTACCACAGACAACTGTCACTTCTCTCCTTTGGGGCCTCTTGCTGGACACAGCCAAACTGGCTGTCACAGAATCATAGAATGGTTGGGTTGGAAGGACCTTAAAGATCATCTTGTTCCACCCCTTGCCATGGGCAGGGATGCCTTCCACCAGCCCAGGTTGCTCCAAGCCCCGTCCAACCTGGCCTTGGACACTCCCAGGGATGGGGCAGCCACAGCTTCTCTGGGAAATGGGAAATCTGTGCCAGGGCCTGCCCACCCTCCCAGGGCAGGATTAGTCCCCAGATTTTAGGACGTCTCTGGGGCTCTCTAACTGATCTCATCCAGGTTGTTGGCAGGAGCAGATGTTGGTGTTTCTGTGATAGAGCCATTTACATTCATCTTCCTTGGGCAGCACTTTTTGCTTGTCCCGCCAAGTCCTTTTGTTTTCTGTACAGAATTGTGTTGGTTGGAAAAGACCTTCATTGAGTCCCACCGTGGGCCAGTGAAAGAGCCCAGCCATGGTCAGTGGCTCTGGCAGCATTTTGTGCAGTCCTGGCTCTTCACATGCCACAGGCTCTTCCCTGCTTTTTGCCCAGAGCTTCCTAAGAGCCAGTGCTTCATTTTACTGTCAGCAGTTCCTCTCTGCTCTCCTTAGGAATTTTTTGAAGGCAGGACTGTTTTAAGTGCACGTTGTTTATGTCACATTAAGCCCAGCGCCGAGTGCCCCCGCAGCCCCACGGTTCATGTCAGGAGCATTCATCTGGTGCACTTGGCAATTAGAGGTGCAGTTACTCCGAAAGTGGAAACTCTTACTGCCGGGGTTTGAAACCAGAGCTGGAGGATGAAAAGAGAAAAATGAAATTGATAGTCTTTCAAGGACATTCCGTACTATCTGGTTTCCATGCGTGAGCGCAAAACAATGATCCCAGTGTCGCAGGAAATTTGCAAATAGTGGAGGAATGAATGGAGCTTCAATGCTCTCAGGCTTAATGCTGGGGAATATTTATCCTCTTTTAAGGGGCTGCCATGTTAAACAACGTCTTCATTACTGTCTTTGAATTCATAATGCTCATTATGCCAGGGCAGAGGGCTCTGTCCAAGGCTGGACAGGCCTGTTTCCTCAGGGATTAAAGGAATTTAGAGAAAGTACAGGGGTCAGAGCTCAATAGCTGTTGTGTCTGAGCCACTGGTGCCTCTGCTCTCTCTGGCTGCTCTGCCAGGAAGGTGTGGTAGATATCTTGAGATGTGCAGTTAAATTCCAGCTAAAAGCCTGGAACAACATGCTGCTCTCCGGAAAAGGTGGTTCTTCCATCCCTAATCTACAGCCAAAGCAGGACTTGCTGGGAATTCAGCAAAAGGAGCCAGAGGGACACCTTGAAAGCGATTTATATTGTTAAACAGGGTAGATAAAGTAAATCCAGAATTACGTAGATTGGCCCAGTTTGGCATTGGGTGGCTTTTGAAAACCAGTGGCAGAACTGGGCAGTGTAAGAGCAGTGATGTAGCTTAAATCTGACCTGAAATCCTTTGGGAATCCCTTCCTGCTGTTTCCTTAGCACAGGCTGGGCTGGTGCAGAGTGATTGCTCCTTGCAGAACCAGGTGCTGGGATGTGTCCTTACCTGTTAGGTGTCCGTATTTTGGTGTCAGGTCTTCTGATGGAGCCTCTTGCTTTCCCAGGTGTTCATCAAGAGGGGAGGAGTCCCTATCGTGTCCCTGGAGTGCGTTTCCTGCAAGGCTCAGTCTGTCTATGAAGTCAGCAAGAGCTCCTACGTCTACCTGGAGGGGACCTGCCAGAACTGCCACAATGACTCCAAGCTTGGGGTAAAGCCATTGGTCTTTGCTTCTCTTTGATAAAGTGCTTTTTCTCCCCACTGGTTTGCATTTTGCCTGTTATTCTGGTGACTCAAGCAGAGGTAGTTCAGTCTCTCCTGGTCCTCCAAGCACCTCATGCCCTCCTCTAATTCCAGATTCCACTGCACAGCATCTCTGCAGCCTGTGGAGTGGAGCAGGTCTCAGAATGGGAAGTCCTGTTGCTCCCAGCAAGCCCAGCATGTCCTTGCCTGGCATTTTCTGCCTGGTTATCTCACTGTCTCTCTTGTTATCACAATTGTATGTTTGTGCTATTAACAGCAACCACCCAGGCCATGTTCAGTTTGAAGCACATAAAACATGGTATCCCGTGGAGACTCCACCAGTCCTTCATTTATTTCCTGTGTTTTGTACTCTGTATTATGAAATACTCTGTCGGAGGGTGATGTAATCCCAGAAACTAAAGTAGATCTCACAGTGGAAATATTCCCACCAGACATTTTGGAAAGGTTCCAGTTCTTGTTGCTGTAGCACACAAGACTAAAGCTGAATTATCAACTGCAAATTTGGCAGACGCTCCCACTAGAAATCTGTTACTTTTTATAAGAGGCTCAATCTGAAAACATTTTAAGGACATAACTTCAGATTTAAACAAAACCTCTCCTGTCTTCCCCCTCTCCATCCCTGCAGAGATGGGCAGCACACAGCTTTAAGAACAAGTCTCTCATCCTGGACAAAACAACTACCTCCACCGGGGACACGGGGATGAACCTGGTGCTGAGGCCAGGGGCACTGAAGGATGGCGAGGGCTACACCTTCACCCTCCACATCACAGACCTCACCACGGGGGAGGAAGGCTTTGCCTCCATCGACCTGCTGCCCAACCAGCCCCCCGTGGGGGGGTCCTGCCGCCTGTCTCCCGAGGGACCCCTCAGGGCGCTCATGACGAAGGTGCACTTTGAGTGTGCAGGTGAGAGCGTTGGGTGGGCAAAGCCTTCCCATGGCCAGAGTTACCAGCTGCTCTTCCTACAGATGTTTCCTTTACCCCAAACTCCTGCCCTAGGACATTGTTGGCCAGGGCTGAGCTCAGAAATGGTTTGGACCATGAGCAGCTTTTTGTGCCCAAATTACAGCGCTCTAAAACTTGTGGCAGCAGGCAGGCCGTTTTATAAATCCTGGTTCCTGTAGATGAACAGTGCCATCCAAGCCAGGCCAGCTCCTGGGGGAGAAACTGGTACTTCAGTGCAGGAAAAAGAAGGTGGTGCCCAAAACTGAGTTGCACATATGTGGGAAGAACCAAAAGACAAAGTGCTGGGGCCAACTCTGCCACGTGGGCTGGATGCTCCCGCGGGCAGTTACCTTCCCAACCAGCTGCAGAGACAGCAACAACGAGCCCAGCTTCGGGAAAGTGGCCTGGCTGATGTCCCGTAGCCCTGGGCCAAGGACTAAGTGCCTCTGGAAACCAGATTTCCCCAAATGATTAGTGTCAGAGATTAGAGCTGTTTGTGCACAGTGCCGGGAAGCCACGCAGAGAGGGGATGGACCCTGCTCCTTGCTGGGGGAGCAGCAGAGTGTGTTCAGCACAGTGTGGTTGTAACTTTGGTATGTTTTGAGCAACCCAGAATAATGCTGAGATCAATTCCTCTTCGGAATGGTGGGGCTTTCAGCTTTTAGTGTTTGTTTTTAAGCTGAAGTGACAGACCCAGGACACAGACCCGCTGCTGGATGTCCAGCTCCGTGAGCCCTGGCGGAGACAGCACCTTCACAGGGGCTCACTGACAAACACACAGTGAATTTCCCAGCTGCCCAGCTCCCACTGAACTACCCATCATTCTATGAGTTCCAAGGAAACCGTTGTGCGAGTTTTATCCTCGACTCAGTTGTTCCTGAGATGCTGAACTGCCTCTGAGGGCTGAGCCCCTGTCTAACATCAGGCTTTGCAGGACTTGTGCAGAAGCTGTGGCCTTGGTCAGTGCTGTTTCCAGCCCCAGCAGAGTTATTCCCATTTTTATTTTGATGATGAAATTTTCATAATCCCTTTAAACATTACAGGACCCAAAATACCCAGGGAGAAACCCCTAAATGTCACAAATTTTCAGGGAGAATTAAAGACATCCCTCCAGCCTGGTGGAGCCCTCAAACTGTTCACATTGTGGGGACAATATGTCCCTCTGCCAGAGCAGGGTGACCCTTGCTGGGGTCAGCAGCAAGGGCAGATCTGTAGAATTATCAGAGAAACCTGGAATGGTTTGGTTTGGAAAGGACCTTAAAGCTCATCCAGTTCCACCCGCTGCCAAGGGCAGGGACACCTTCCAATAGCCCAGGTTGCTCCAAGCCCTGTCCGTGCTGAAGGGCTGAGCAGGGTGGGACAGCCCAGGGGCAGTGCCAGCCCAGATGGCTGGACCAGGCTCTGGGATGGTGTCTGCGGCCCCCCCGTGCCCCTGCCCCCATCAGACGCCCTGTCTGGTTTGCCTTGCAGGCTGGCGGGACACGGAGGACGCGGAGGCGCCGCTGGTGTACATCCTGCTGGCCTCGCGCCGCCGCGCCGGCCACTTCCACGAGTTCTGCCTGTACAAGGGCAGCCGAGCCGAGCACGGCGCCTTCCTGCCCCCCGGCTTCCACGAGAGCGCCTTCCAAGTGGCCGTGGCTGTCCTGGTGCAGGACCAGCTGGGAGCCACCGTGGTGGCCGTTAACTGGTAAGAGCCCGCGCTGGCAGGCTGGGATTGCCGGCAGCATCCCTGGCCGGCCTGGGCTCCCAAATCCTGAAGGGCTCGGTGCATCCTGGGTGAAAGGTTTGCCTCCTGGAAGAGGCTGTTGGCGGGAAGGGGAGGGGAGGCTCAGCAGAAGTGCAGCACAGAGAATTCCAGTCTTTGTGGATCATCACTCAAGGGGAAGATTTTCTCAGAAGTTAATTGCTTTCATAGAATCTTAGAATCGTGGAATCATTAAGGTTGGAACAGACTTCTAAGATCATCACGCCCCAGAGCTGGGCTGATGGGGAGCCAGGCTTCAGGACCATGGTGGTTCTCCACACAGCTCCTGCAAAGCGGGCACCAGGGCATCAGCAGCGCTGTCTTTGTGGTGCACCCACTGGCTTCCCTGTTCCCCTCCCTTCCCAGCCCCAGTGACAGTCTGCACTTAACCCAAATCCCTGTTTCCCTTGCAGCTCCATGGAAATTGGCTTGCCTGAGGGCTTCCCCAGCCTCTCCCACTGGCTCTACAACCAAACTGACACCGTTCTCCAGGGATTAGTGAAACAAGGGGACCCTCAGCAGGTCATTGAGTACTCCCTGGCCCTCATCACCATCTTAAATGAGGTAATGCAGCTCTTAATCCAGTGCTGGAGCATCACCCTCCTGGCAGAATTCCCCTTCATTCCTACCTGAAGTGGGGCCCAGTCCTTCCATGTGCATCTCTATAGGCAGGGCAGGAATTCGGGGCTATACTCCTGTTTTCCTGCTGCATACCTGGAAGGCAGGCAGGGATGATCCCCCTGAGCACAGGACTCTGCTTAGCTGGGTAAGGACTACACTGGGTGCTATTTAGCTGTCAAGTGCAAGGCTGTTCAGATAATTGCTTGGAAAGCACAAGTGAAATTGAGGAAGTTCTCCTGGAAAACCAGCTCATTAGGATCCCTCTGGGGAGAAGCAGAGTCGGGGAGGTATAGAGAGCATGGAAGAGGTGATTTCAGCTCAGCTCATCATCCTCTGAAACAACCTCATGGATTTCCTCGCCCTGCCTGCCTTTTCTGCCCCCAGTATGAGCGGTCCATGCTTCTGGAGCCTGAGGCTGGCAATGAGTTTGAGCTCCGGTCCTGGACTCGCAACAACATCACGGAGACGCTGAACTCGCTGAAGGTGAACACGGTCGACGACATCCAGCAGATCTCGGCGGCCCTGGCGCAGTGCACGGTACGTCCCCGGCACCAGCCCCGTCCAGTGCAGCTCAGGTGCTGCTCAGTCCTTGTTGTGCTCCCCTGGCTCTTTCCCCCACACAGGGAGGGCAGGTGTCACTGGTTGGCATCATCGGGGTTTCCGTGGTCATGCCCTGAGTGCTGCCAGCTCTGCCCCTTGCCGTGCCACAGCGACCAGCAGGGGTTGGTACCATGATGTATCCATGTGCTGGAAAGCAGCACCTGAGAACTCTGCTCCTTCTCTGGCACCTACCCTGACTGGCAGGTGGAGTCTGCAGGAGAGGCCTGGACAGGCTGGAGAATCATAGAATGCTGGGATGGTTTGGGTTGGAAGGGACCTTAAAGATCATCCAGTTCCACCCCCTGCCATGGGCAGGGACACCTTCCACTAGACCAGGTTGCTTCAAGCCCCGTCCAGCCTGGCCTTGGACACTTCCAGGGCTGGGGCAGCCACAGCTTCTCTGAGCACCCTTTGCCAGGGCCTGCCCACCCTCCCAGGGAAGGATTTCTTCCTAATATTCAATGTGATCTCTACTCCTTCAGCTTAAGGCTGTTCCCCTTGTCCAGACTCCATCTCCAGTTTTCTTGGAGCCCCTTGAGGCACTGGAAGGGGCTTTAAGGTCTCCCTGGAGCCTTTTCTTCTGCAGGCTGAATACCCCCAGCTCTCCCAGCCTGGCTCCAGAGCAGAGTGGCTCCAGAAACACTGGAATAAATTGCTGGGGGAGTCTCAGAGTCCCCAAGGACAGAGTGGACTCCCATCAGAAGTAGCATGAGTAGAGCTGGACCTGCCTTGGGCCAAGGGCCAGCACCAAGGCCTCATGTTCTTCCCAGCCCTGTTTTGTACCCTACAGGATGAGAAACCCTCTGCTCTGCTGCTGACTGGAAGCGCCTTGTTCTCCAACCAGTCTGCAGTTTCACTTCCCAGTGCTGGGGCTGCTGCCTGGTGGATTGAGGAGGGAAGAGAGCCCAGTTATATAATGCACTTGGGGTTTGGTGGTCAGCCAGGCTGCTCTGGCATGATCCTCCTTCCTGCCCTCCCAAATCCTTGCTCTGGGGACTGGAGTCAGGTACTTTGGCCTCGACTGTGCTTCGCCTCCAGCCAGGTCAGGGCCTCGTGCAGCAGGAACAGGCATCGGAATGATGGACAGACTACTGCATCCCACCCCCAGAGTCCCTGTCCTGTGCTCCCTTCTCTGCTTCAGAGCCTGCAAACCTCACAAATCCCTTCCTTCTGTTCATCTTTGTCCGGGGGTTGGGGCTCAGCACATCCCATTCCGTGCTGGATCGGTTTGTGTCTGTCTCTCCCACCTCCTCCTGCCTTGTGACTCAATCTTGCTGTGGAAATTTAGGTCCAGAAATAGAATTTTTATTCCACGAGAAAAGCTGACATTCCAGGATTAGTTTGTGCTCTGGATTGGAATGAAAAGCTTAGGGAAATAGTAATCTAGAATTTCCCAAGGGGCTGAGACAAGTGGAGTTCACACATTCCTTTCCTGCAGAAGGGTCCATCAGGCTGTTCCATTTCTGATTTTACCTACAGGGGACAGGAAGAATCAGAATTAATTTCTCCGTGAGGGCAAAAAAATTTATCTCAGTTTTCTTGGTCAATTCTTCTCCCTAAGTAGGAGCTGCCTTGGGTGGTTCTTCCTCATAACCCAGCTTCTTCCCCACCTCCCTGATTCCTGACTTGTGGACTCCAATGCACACACCATGTCCTGGCTTCTCAGAGCTTACGATAAAAAGAGGGGGAATTCGAGACCCGCAGATGCTGTTTTGATTCTTCACCAAAATGTATGGTGAATCACGTCTGAATCCTATGCTGATGAAAAGAGAGAAGATGAATAAGAGCGAGGAGCAGGGTTGTGGTAACAGCTTCCATGTGTTGCCTCAGTCCCTCCCAGCCAGCCCTCGAGAGTGCGGGAAGCTCCAGGCCATGGCTGGAACATTCTGTTTCTTGGACACATCTGGGAGCAGAGGGAGGGACATCTATGATGCCTGAGTGGCAGGATCCCTCCCACAGCTTTCAGGAGTATTTGGACACTGAAATGGATTCAGTTAGGCCCGAATCCTGCTTCCATTGATGATAGTGGAGTGAGGGAGAATTCCTATCCAGCTCCTTCTGGTTGGTTTCTGTCGGAATAGTGTGTGGCCCCAAAGGGGAGATGTGTATGGTCCTCTCAAGTGAACTCCAGGGAGCAGGAATAGGGAGTCACAGAATCCTGCAATGGTTTGGGTTGGAAGGGACGTTAAAGCCCATCCAATCCAACTCCATGCCACGGGCAGGGACACCTTCCACTATCCCAGGTTGCTCCAAGCCCTATCCAACCTGGCCTTGAATACTTCCAGGGCTGGGGCAGCCACAGCTTCTCTGGGTAATAATATGCTCCCTTTATTCCTCTTTCCGACCCCAAAGCATCCTCTGTCAGTCTCTGCCGTGCCTGCCTGTACGCTGGCACATCGGAACGTCATGGGAGATGGATGGAATAGTCCTGGAGACACCAATAACTTGTTGGCCCCTCTCCGTGTGGGCAGGGCAGGCACGGTGTCTGCTGTCCCCTCCCCAGGGCTGGGAGGAGCAGGGGGGACTTTCAGAGTAAAAAGATCTTTGTAGGACTGAGCCAACTGGACTTGCCCCTATATGCCTCCTGTTTCCCTGGGGATGTTCCTGCTCCATCAGACCCTGTTTCCCTTTGCAGGTGGTGAGCAAGGAACTGGTATGCAAGTCATGCCTGACAAGGACCTTGAACAAGCTGGAGACCATGATGACCATTCTGCAGGGGGAAACGACCCAGGGCACGGTGACACCGACCGGCATTGCTGACAACATCCTCAACATCACAGGTGAGCTCTGTCCTGCAGGGATGGGGACAGGGGACCAGGGCACGGGGTTCCCACTGAGAGGAGCTTTGGAGGCTTCCTCCTCTGCCCCTGGGGCTTTGGCCTTCTCAAGCTGTTAGGAAATTGCATCTGACATTTGATTTGGAGTGTGGCATCCCAGTAATCTCATCCTCATGTTTCCCAGGGTTGTCCTGGCTTTGGCAGCTGCTCTGCAGACATTTAAATATGACAGTTGTTAATAAACTCACTGATACTCCTAATAAACTCACTAATACTCCAAGGATTTCACTTTTTAGTAAACAATGAGTAACAGCTGTGGCTTCCAGATGCTTGTCTTCTGGTTGGAGTCTGAGGAGGCTGTCAAACCTCACTGGGACATCTGTGAGCACTGTGTGGAAATTCCCACCTGGTTGACCTGGGCAGAGGCAGAGACACGTTCTCTGCACTCCTTGTTATCTCTGCCCTCCTCTCTGAGTGATCTCCACTTTATAGTGCAAAAACTTAGTAACATATGTTTGTTTTATCCTTTCCTTCCCTGTTTCCTGATCCGCGGTTCTAGTCACTACCCAGGAGGAAAATAAAGGCACTTGTGATCAAGTATTTCCCACCAAACATAGATTAGAGAGGCTGCAGGAATTTCTGGCAGTTCTGTTTTTAGCTCTGGGCTACAAACACTTCCGGGGGGAAGGTCACGTGCAGAGTGTGGAGTAACAGTGAGAAGACAGTAAGGGAAGCCTTGTCTGATTGTTTTGGGAAGGTGTCAGGTGTTATCTGGACTGTAGGGTTGTTCAGGCTATTTACCACTTCCTCTGTTGGCACCTTTATTTCTCTCCTGGCAGGTGACCTAATCCACCTTGTCAATACAGCTTCACAAGAGTCCAAGCCCCAGGAGCTGCTTGCTGATTCCCACAACTTGCTGCTGGCTCCCAAAGCCTACAACTTGTCTTCCAGCCTCATGCGCATCCTCATGAAGTCCCGAGTGCTGAACGAAGAGCCCCTTGAGCTGGTGGGAGGAGAAATTAAGGCCACAGGCAAGAGGTCTGACCCCTTCAACTTGCTTTGCTACGAAAACACACCAAACTGCCAGTTCTCCATCCCCCAGGCCTTCAACTCCACCCTTTCCAACCTGACGGATGTCATTCAAGTCATGTTCCAAGTGGACTCGAATCCTTTCCCTTTTGGCTACATCAGTAACTACACTGTGTCCACAAAGGTGGCCTCCATGGAGTTCCAGACACACACCGGGGTGCAGATCCCCATCGGGAGCCTGGACTCGGAGAAAGCCATCACTGTGATGGTGTCAAACAACTCGGATCCCAACAGCCTCGCTGCTGGCACCGAAGTCATCGAGGCAAGAACGTCTGTGAACCTGATCGTGAACATGGAGAGCAACAACAGAGAAGCAGGACTGCACTTCCAGCTCACCTACAAAGTCCTCAATGGTAGTGCAGACAAATCCATTTCTTCGTGCTCTCTGTTCTTCTGTGGGAGAGGAGGGCTGGGTGTTGCAGCAAGGGAGAGCTGTGCCAAGGGATAACCAGGGTGGGAGAGGATAGCAGGTATAGCCAGCAGGTTCCACACTGCATGGTTGAGGGGCTGGCTGTCTCAGGCATTATCCAGTGCCCAGTGTCATCCTTGCTTCTGGATTCTGGCACTGAGAAGCCTGTTGCTTTTCTCAGCCTTTCTGTTGAGTTACATCAGCACTGGAGGGAGTTGGTCCAGTCCCTCTCCCGGGCAGGTCTGGTGGAATCAAGTGCTCAGGGTTCCTCTGAGGTGCAGACTGAGAGGCTGCAATCTGGAAAAGCATCTCTCCTGACTTTCTTCATTCCTGATTGTCCTCCCTGAGCACCCACTGCTGGCAGCAGGCTTGTGGTCGAGTCTCCCAGGTGTTTCTGAAGCCCTTTGTGTTTCTCCCCACACAGATCACTACCTTGGCAGTGAGCCCGAGCCGTTCATCATGGCCTATCTCCATCACGAGCCCGAGCCCAACGAGCACAACTGCACTGCCTCCAAGAAAATCAGCCTGGATGCCCTGGCTGGAAGTGACCACAAGCTCTACACCTTCTTCACCTCACCCAGGTAAGAGAAACATTCCTGGTGGTCCCTGTCAGCCACAGGCTGTCCCGTGTGTGTGAGGGATGCTCAGGTGGTTTATACCAGCTGCTCTGCAGGGCTTGTGCTGCTCACAGGATCCCGGGTTGGAAAAGCCCTCCCAGCCCATGGAGCCCACCCTCTGCCTGATGCCCACCGTGTCACCCAGCCCCATGTTGGTCTTGTTCCTGGTCTGCAGTGAAACCTTCAGAGACCACCTCTGTGCTCCCAGCTCACCTTCCCCATGGGTGGCAGGAGGACACCACTTGGGCTCCCAGAAGCTCTGTTCTTTTTATCAGAGCGTCGTTCCTGCAACTCCAGTTGCTGCTTTGCCCTGGAACGTGTTCATGCCAAGGGTTATATAGGATCCATTCCTAGGCTTTATCTAGGGAGAAGAAGATGGCCAACTTAGGAGTAGGTGGGGCAAGAGTGGAGCCACCGCTGGGCAAGTTGACACAGCTTCCATGGCTTTTGGGAACAGGATGCTCAAAGAGGAATTAATCATCCTAATCAAATCTGCTCTCAGCCAAGATTCCTGGAGTTGTGGAAGTGTTGTGGGGGTCAGTGGGACATGGGGAAGGGTGGGTGGGAGAGCTGGGCAGGGAGGATGTGCAGTAGTGCTCCAGGTGCTGAAATAATATAAAATGAAGGATTCAGGTGGTCTGTGGAACCCCTGGGTATCTACACTGGCAAAGGGTGTAAAGTACATCAGGTTCACTGGGCTTCATCTGCTTGCTGTTTTTCTTCTCCAGAACGGATGATCCCATCCAGAGGTACTACCTGAACATCACCAACCACTTCAGCTGGTCTCCAGTGGAGGTGACACTGGGGCTCTACACGTCCCTGTGCCAGTACTTCAGCGAGCAGGAGAAGCGCTGGAAAACGGAAGGAATTGTCCCCCTGGAGGAGACCAGGCCAGACCAGGCTGTGTGCTTAACCCAGCACCTCACTGCCTTTGGGGCCAGCCTGTTTGTGCCCCCAAACTCTGTCCAGTTCATCTTCCCTGTGAGTACCACCCAGCAGAGGCTGAGCAGTGTCACACGCTGAGCAGGTTTGCTGTCACCTCGCAAAGCCTCGGGCTCCTGTTGGTGTCATGTTTGAGCTGGGTCAGGCTGCCCTGTGCCCAGCTGGCACCAGCACTGGCACCTGGGAGCCTTTGAGAGGCGCAGATGGGCACGGCTCATGCACGGCTGTGTCCTCTGGTTGGGAATCCTGGCTGCTGCTGAAAACAGACCTTTGGCAGATGGCTTTGGTCCCTGATCTGGACACCTTGCAGTGTGTTCTCCTCTTAGGGAGATGCCAAACTCCCCTTCCAGCTGTCACCCAGCACTGTTTGATCTCAGGGAGTTCACCTGCCAGCTGCTCCCTGCTTCCCAAGGGTATCCAGGCCTTTCCTCACTCTGTCCCTGTGACGTGAGTGGCAGCAGAGAGCTCCTGGCAGCTGCTGCTGTGGTCTGTGGGATCATGTCTGAGTGGTGATGAGAGCCAGGAAAGAGGCAGGGAGTGGGAAGAGAGGTCTTCCTGGGGAGGGAGAGTTGCCTTTCAGCATGTTTCTGTTCTCCCAGGCCCCAGGCCCAGGCCTGAACTACATTGTCCTGCTGACGTGTGCCGTGTGCTTTGTGACCTACTCGGTGGCCGCGCTGATCGTGCACAAGCTGGACATGATCGACCTGCACCGGGTGGGAGTGATTCCCTTCTGCGGCAAGAACGGGATGTACAAATACGAGATCCTGGTGAAGACGGGCTGGGGCAGAGGATCAGGTTAGCCCACAGCCTGCTCCTGTGCCTGGTTCCTCAGGTGACATCTCTGTAGCTCACCTGGTCTCACCTCAGCACGTCACACACTGAGTGTTCCCTGCAGGGCCCAGAGCTGAGCTGGTGTTGGAAGCAGCTCTGAGCAGTCAGTCCAGGGCTTCCCACAGCATTCCCAGTTCTTACTGTGTGATGGTGGGGCAGGTTAAAAGTCACGAAATCACAGAATGGTTGGGGTTGGAAGGTTCCTTAAAGATGATTTCATTCCAGCCCTGCTACCATGAACAGGGACACCTTCTACTAGACCAGGTTGCTTCACCACTTGCTGTTGGGGTGGGACAACCAGCTGCTGCTGGAAGGAACCACCCAAGTGTAGAAATCCCCTCACCCTGCCTTCCCTGACTGGCTGTGGCTGCAGGAACAGCCTGAGGCTGCAATTGTGTCTCACTTTTGATGGTCTCCTGCAGCTGCCCTCCAGCATCCATCACTTTGTTCGGAACTTTTCCCAGCAGCAGGAAGGCACAAAGCTTGGCACCTGCTCCAGAGCTGGGTTTGTAGCTATTGCTGCCAGAAACATCGTCCTGGGCTCGGAAATTAAGGCAGTTGCTGTAAGCAGGGGTGGAGGTGAAATGTCACCATGTCACCAGAAACATGCTCCCATTGATCTTGGTGTAGCCACTGGTTTCACTGGCAGCAGGTTTCTCCTGAAGCCACCCCAAGGGCCATCCAGATTGTGCAGGTGGACAAGGGAGCATCTGGCAACTGGTACCAAAGAGACATCAATAAAAACAAGTCTTTGAACCACATGGTGGAAAAGCAATCCACAATAAACCTCCCATTGGGGTGCCGGCAAGGCAAGGAGTGTCACAGTCAGTCCCCTCCAAAGAGGCAAACCAGGAGTGTGCCAAGGTCCATGCCCCAGGCCAGGCTGAGCAGCTCCTTCCAGGACGGATGTGACCCCTGGGTGCAGGGTGGCTGCTGAGCACATTCCTCTTTCCCAAGTCTCCAGGTGGCCCTTTGAAGGGCCATTGGAGCTGGTCCAGGTCACTGGCAGGACGGCAGGGCTGGGAAGAGCCACACCTCAGGTGGGCTTCCGTGAGTGAGCTCCTTCACTGCAGGTACCACGGCCCACGTGGGGATCGCCCTGTATGGGGTGGACAACAAGAGTGGTCACAGGCACCTGGACGGAGACAACGCCTTCCACCGCAACAGCCTCGACGTGTTCCAGATCGCCACGGAGCGCAGCCTGGGCAGCATCTGGCGCATCCGCATCTGGCACGACAACAAAGGTGGCTGGGGTGGGGCACGAGGATGGACCACACACCCCAGGCCAGAACCAGGCTCTGACCAGCCCTATGCCTGGGACAGGAGAGAGGGACGAGAGCCTATAGTGACCCATGGTGACCCTCTGGCTTGGGGGGTCGTTGTTAGGGGGGTGTGGAGTCTCCATCACAGGGAAGTTCACAGACTGGCCAGGTGTCCCCACAGACACATACCTTGCAACGTGCTGTGCACTGTGACAGTGTCTGTAAAGGTCTCCTTGGTGGTGACCTGGCTGTGCCAGGCTTTTCTGGTGCCTTTCCCCTCGATGACAGTGGTGTCATACGGAACTGCTGCTGTCCCACTGACAGGTCCCTGTGTGGCCCTTGCTGCTTTGCAGGCTCACACAGGGAACATCTGCCATGAAGTATTTCTTTGCCTCTTCCCTTTCAGGACTCAGCCCGTCCTGGTACCTGCAGCACGTCATCGTGCGGGACCTGCAGAGCAGCAAGAGCTACTTCTTCCTGGTGAACGACTGGCTGTCGGTGGAGAGCGAGGAGAACGACGGCGTGGTGGAGAAGGAGGTGTTTGCTGCCAGTGAGTGCTCACCCCGGGGGTGGCTTTGGGGGGCTGAGCAGTGCCAGCACAGAGGGGTGGGCATTGCCCTGGTCCTGCTGCCACACCATGGCTGGTGCAGTCCAGGTGCCATTGGCCTTGTTGTCCACGTGGGCACACCTGAGCTCACGTTCAGCTGCTGTCAGCAGCATCCCCAGGGCCTTTTCTGACACTCAGCTTTCCAGCCTCTCTGCCCCAGCCTGCAGTCTTGCATGGGAAGGGACCATGTGATGCAGTGTGGATACTTCCCGGAGGAGGGACGTGGTGGCCCAGCCAGGTCCCCTCTTCAGCACAGCCACCCTGAGTGTCTCTGTCCCCAGGTGAGACAGAGCTGAGGAGCTTCTCCCGGATCTTCGTGGCGGAGCTGCAGCGGGGGTTCTTTGAGAAGCACGTGTGGCTGTCGCTGTGGGACCGCCCGCCCCGCAGCCGCTTCACTCGCGTCCAGAGAGCCACCTGCTGCTCCCTCCTCATCTTCCTCTTCCTCTGTGCCAACGCCGTGTGGTACGGCGTGGTGGGCAACGTCCACCTCAGGTGCGCTGGGCCCTGGGTGCCCTGCCCAGTCCCCGTCCCATTAGGGCAGGACAGACCTTAAATCCACGGGGAGCAGGTGCCTTCCTTGTGGCCTTGAGTCTGCCCTTCCCATTCCAAAGAATCTGGGCCCAGGGTGTGGGTGATGGATGACCAAGCCATGTGTTAGCACGGCCCAGGCCTGTTTCTTTCTCTGAAATACCTGGCTGTGCATTTCTGTCTCCTGCTTTCTTACCTGGCAACCCCAAATGCTCCTGCTGACATCTGTCTCTGGTCTCCCTTGATTCTCTCCAGCAACGGGGCTGTTTCCAGCCTGATCCCTGTGAATGTGGACACAGTGGCTGTTGGTCTGGTGTCCAGTGTGGTGGTTTACCCCCTCTACCTGGTCATTTTATTTCTCTTCCGGATGGCTCGTGGCAAGGTAAGGAGGAGGGGTGGCTGCAGGCTGCTCGGATGGGTGGGGTGCCACCAGGCTTGCTATGTGAGGCTAAATGCTGCCCTTCCTGGGACTTCCAGCTGGTCTCTGCACTTGCCCAGTTGTGTTGCACCACGGCCATACCTTTCCCTCTGGCTCCCTTCCTGACCTCACATCACTGCCTGGACTCCGACAGTGCCCAGAGACCAAAAGGGCAGATTTTAGAAGCTGTCCAGGCACCTCTTCCCTCTTGATTTCAGTGTGTGACAGGCACCCAAATGCCATGTAAAGGCACAACCCTTTGCTGCGTTGGCAGGAGCCCGGGAGATGCTCAGTGGAGCCTCTCTAATGGAATATCTGTCCTGGGTACAGCTCAGCTGGCTGAGCAGAGCTGTGGTTAAGCAGCTGGGAAGGGATTAGCTGGGGATTTAATGACTAGTTAGGCACAATCAGCAGCCCCATTAAGTATTGCAGCCAGCTGCTCAGGGACTGATAAGCAGCACATGTGTCTGATGTTCCTTGTTCCTGTAAGCCCTGAGGGGCCTGGGAGGCAGTGGAGGATGTGCCTGTTCTCAGGCCCCTGGGCAGGTCTGGGGGCTCCAGCAGTGCAGGGAGCTGGAGGGATCCTCAGCAGCAGTGACGGTGTCACCTCCATCCCTCCCTCCTGTCCCCTGCAGGTCTCCATCAGCCACACTGTGACTCACTCAGACCAGCAGTCCCTGGAGATTGACAACTACCTGGACTCCTCAATCCTGGACAGCTCCTTCCCCACCTTCCCTGGGATCCAGGCAGAGGTAACCTGCTTCCAGTAGCTGTCTCCAGCTGTGAGCATGGATCTTCCCGGTGTGCCTGGGGGTTGTCTAGGAGGGGAGCAGGCTCCTGGAGGTGTGGGCCAGGGCTAACAGCACCTCCAGCTTCCCAGTGATCCCAGTGTTCACAACCTGCTGCTTTAACCAGGCACAAACCAGTGCCCTGTGCCTGAAATGCCTCTGTTTCCTTCACAGGCCTTCTCTGAGCAAACCAAAACAGATCTGTTCTTGGAGGACTCCAAAAGGTGAGGAGGCCTCTGGGGATGGACCAAACAGGAGTTCAGTTTCTGCTTTGCTGGGCTGGGGTTGTGCTGTTTCCCTCCAAGCAGTCTCACAAGAATTCCTTTTCCCATGCTTCCCCACATGCCCCTGATGCCCCCATTCCTGCTGTCCCACAGCCTGGTGCGCTGGCCCTCCAGCGAGGCCCTGCTCAGCTGGCCAGACCTCCTCAGCGACCCCTCCATCATGGGCAACACCATCCAGAAGCTGAAGAGGGGCCGGGCCAGCCGCCACCTCGGGCTCGAGGCCCCGCTGGCCCCCGAGGAGGACGGTCTGTCCCTCGGGATTCACCAGGGACAGCCTCGGTATTTCTCTGCCTCAGGTGAGCAGCCCTGGCTCAGGTTAGAGAGGCAGAACGGCAGAGCTGCTGCCACCACCACTGGCTGCACTTTGAAGGGCAGAGGAGGAGGAGGGTTGTCTTTGCTTAATGGGGATTTTAGTCTGGGAAGGCAGAGATCTTGATGGGAACCAGTCTGAAGTGAGTGGTGCCACACTGCCAGCAGACTGGGAGCAAGCAGAGGTGTGTTCCCATGGGAGTGCTGCAAGCAACCAGCTCTTCCTCACTGGTTGCAAAGCCACAGGGTGTCCCTGAGCCTCTGTAAATGGCTGGAGAAGGAGAATTTGGCCTTCTGAACCAGCAGTTTCCTGCCCAGCTCTGCCATCTGAACAGGAGCTGGAGGACGTGGAGCAGGGAAGGGCTGTCCATGGAGAAGGACATGACCCTGACCCTCCTCCTCCCCAGTTCCCCCACCTGGTTCCACTGAACCCTGCCCTTGGCGTGGTGTTGGGTGCTGTGCTCCTGCCAATGCTCTTTGTGCTCTCTCCCTTTCCCAGACGAGGATCTGATCCGGCAGATCCTGGCGGATGGAGCCAGCGGCATCTCCCACTCCCAGGACCTGGGGCCCTACATGAGGGCAGAAACAGATCTGATCTCAGGCCTGTAAGTGTTTAGGGGCAGAGTCCCCACTGAGCCAGAGCCTCCTGCCCCTTGTCCTCCCCCCCAGCCTCTGGGTTCAGCCCCTGTCAGTGCCAGCAGTGGCTCGGCTCTCACCCCTTTGCCTCGGCAGGTCCAGCGTGTTCGGGGAGAAGGTGGAGACCGTCGTGATGCAGAAGCTGAATGACAAAGGGCAGAGCATGGCAGCTCCTCCCAGGGAAGTGAGCAGATCAGCCAAGTCCACGTGGACAGGTACCAGGGCTGTGCCCCACAGGGCAGGGGTTGGGGTGTGCAGGGACTGGGGCCATCCCAACGGCAGCACTTGGTGGGTACAGGGGGAGAAATAGAAAAGGAGCCTTAGGAAAGGCCCCTCCCTGCCTGGGATATATCTGGTGTGTCCTGCCAGCCTCTCCTGGAGCCTGGATCTCAGTAAGCCCCAGACAAGCATCTGTGCTGTGACAGCCCCTGCTGTGTGCCCTGCTCTGCTCCCTCCTCCCCCAGTTACTCTGCTCTCTGCAACCTCTGCCACCACCAGTTACAGAGTCCTTGAATGGCCTGGGCTGGAAGGGACCTTAACGATCATCCAGTTCCAACTCCTGCCATGGGCAGGGATGCCTTCCACTAGAGAAAGATCCAGTCCCATTGTCCACCCAGCCTGAGAGAGTGAGAGTCTGGCCATAACCAGAGGGGAGGGGGTGTCAAGTGCTAAGGAAAGTTCAGACTAGCAAACAAAACAGGGAAGAGATGATTCTTACTGGATCACAAAACATGACCCAGTCAGCCAGGCTGGCACAGGGCAGGGAATGAGCTGCCAGGCCCTGCCAGGTCTGGGGTTGGCCAGTGCCCAGGTGCCCTCTGGAGAAGCTCAACATCACTTCTCTTAGCATCCCTGAAAGTGTCCAAGGCCAGGTCGGATGGGGATTGGAGTATCCTGGTCTAGTGGAAGGTGTCCCTGCCCATAGCAGGTTGTGGAACGGAATAGGCTTTAAGGATCTTTCCAGCCCAAATTATTCCAGGATTCTCCCTCTAGCTCACACTTGCTTTCCTTCCTCCTCCCAGTTGCAGACCAGACGTTCAGGAAGCGCTTGCTCCCACCCTGGTGCTCCTACCTGGCTCATGGCATCAGCCTCCTCCTCTTCGCCACCTCCACGGGGGTCTCCGTGTGGATCGGGGTGGGCTTTTCCTCCAGCGTGGCCCTCATGTGGCTCATCTCAGGGATATTCAGCTTTCTGGCATCCTTCCTGGTCTGGGAGCCCCTGAAGGTGAGGATACCACGACATACCTGTACGTGTGTGTGTGTGTGTGTGTGTGAGCTGTAATTAAAGTCTTGTCCAGCTACTAATCATTGAATCACTGAATGGGGAAGGTGGGAAAAGCCCTTTAAGGTCATCAAGTCCAACCATGAACCCACCACCATGTTCACCACTAACCCATGCCCTCAGGTGCCACATCCACATGGTTTTTGAGCGTTTCCAGGGGTGGCTTGGACAGGGCTGGACAACCTTTTCCATGGAGAAATCCGGTCAAACTGGGCAGTCGCTGCTGGGCCGTTCAGGCAGCACAGCTCTCCAGGCTCAGGACTCTTCCTGCCCCCAGGTGCTGCTGGAAGCTCTGTACTTCTCCCTGGTGGCCAAGCGCCTGCACCCCGAGGAGGACGACACCCTGGTGGAGCAGCCCTTCGTGGAACACGTGTCGGAGAAGATCAGCAAAGTCCGGCCCCCGCAGGGGTTCGCCCTGTTCCAGGCCAAGGAGGAGGCCAGGAAGGTCAAACTGCTGCACAGGATGCTGAAGGTGGGACATCTCCTGGTGCCCAGGGCAGAGAGACATCCTAGTGTGGGTCTTCCCGATCCAGCTGGGATCCCTTCAGTTAGTTGGGTGCGTGTCTCCAGCTGCTGCCTCAGTGTGCCCATCTGTAAAAGCCTGGCAGGGACGTTCATCTTCTTTACAGAGCTCTGAGGTGGCTGGGAAGCAGAACCATGAGGGGATTGATTTGGAGCAGCTGGTGTTTGGCTCCATAAATCAGGTGTTCGAGGTTAGGGCAAGGTTTGAGTGTGGAGCAGACACCAAGTTGCACAGGAAAATGCATTAGCTGGGCCTTTTGAAATGCAGCTTCCTGTCTGGGAGCAGAAATTTCAGCCTTTGTAGCTCATTCAGCACTGATCCTCCACTTGTGCTGGGAATACACAGCTGCTTTGATGAGCTCAGGTTATTTTTAACAGAATGATTCCCCTTTAAAGGTGGAAACCCCCAGAACTACTGGATAAGCTGAACTGACAGCATACAGGAGCTCTTTCAGCAAAGAATCTTGTTATGAGCCTGTGATCTGGGTTTCATTTTGATCTGCTTCCCATATGAAAACAGAAAGAACGGCATGCTCTGGGTGCTGATCCTGCTGCATGGCAGTGGAAAACACTGCTCTGCTGCAGGACTGGAATCCAGCCCCTCCATGCAATCCCTTTCTACTCTGTTTTCCCCAGAATTTCCTCATCTACATGATGTTCTTACTGGTGATCCTGCTCACCAACTACGGAGACACGTCCCGCACCAGCCGGGCCTTCCTCCTGCAGAGCTCCATCAAGCAGCAGCTGGGCAGCAACGAGTTCCTGCTCATCAAGAGGTACCTGCCAAGGCCCTGGAATGGGCGGTGAGGGGGTGGTGTGTCTCGGGAGAGCTGGGTGTTGGGCTTGTGCTCCGCACTCTCTCCCGTAAGAGGTTCCTGACTCTACTGGGAGCACTGGTGTGGGGCTGGGACTCCCACCCGAGCCTGGCCTGGCAGTGAGTGGGTCCCTTTTGTCCCTGCAGTTCTCCTTCTCTCTTGGAGAGCAGAGGGGTCTGTGGAGGTTGAGAGGTTTAATATTCCTGTGCCAGTTGCTGATGTTGAACTTTCTGGAGCTGCTCTAAAGGACACAAATTCCTCTTTCTCCAAAATTTGCAACCATTAACGTTTAGCCATAAAAAGTGCCTCAAGAACCAGAAATGACATCTTGCACAGAGTCCTGCCCTTCCTTGCTCTGCATATATGATTTAATAGGATAAAATTTTCCCATCTGAATTTCCCCACTGCTGGGAATTCCACGAGCCCGGCCTGACCTCGGAACGCTGCCCAGGGTTGAGGGTGTCTAACTCCAGAGCCTTTGGTCCTGTGCACATCAGCGTGGATTGGCTGTGCCTCCCAAAGTCCCTGAAGTTTTGATTTCACCACAGTGTGGATCAGGACTGATTCCAGGGAGCTTGGTAGAGTTTTTGGGGTGACAGGGGGGTAAAGGAGGATAATCTGGTTCTAAATAGCATCTCTTTTCCCACTGCACTGCCACAGAGCCCCTGCTCTGATCCTCATCCTGTAGATTCAATCGCCTTTAGGTCATGTCACATAATCCCTTTTCTGACCTCATCCCAGCCCTTGGAAAGGGTGGGAATGCTGCCCGTGCCTGCAGGCTGGGAGGAGAGCAGCCAGGTTGGCTCTGCAGCGCTCAGTGCCCCGTCCAGGGAAACACGGGTGGGTGAGACACGCAGAGCCAGCCCTGGCAGAGCTGCCCTGGGGCTCTGCCCCCCCTCACGCCGTGTCCCCTCACAGGTCAGATCAGTTCTGGCTCTGGATGTCCCAGGTGTTCCTCCCATACCTGCACAACAACGGCTCGGGCCAGGAGAGCCACAGCACCACGCTGGGCACGGCGCGGCTGCGCCAGCTGCGGCTGCAGGAGGGTACGTGGGCAGGGAGGGCCGGGGTAGCAGCCCTGGAGGGCTGAAATGGGCACCTCGGGGCACAGCTGGGGCTCAGTGAAGGCAGCAGAGGTTACACAGGGAGCCGTCTGTTTGCAGTTTGTGTGTCAGTGAGCTCCTGGTTCTGCTCTGCAGAGATGGACTGGGCGTGTTGGTCATGGAATTTTGGAATGGTTTGGGTTGGGAGGGACCTGAAAGATCATCCAGTTCTCTACCCCCCTGCCATGGGCAGGGACACCTCCCACCAGCCCAGGTTGCTCCAAGCCCCGTCCAACCTGGCCTGGGACACTCCCAGGGCTGGGGCAGCCACAGCTTCTCTGGGCACCCTGTGCCAGGGCCTGCCCGCTCTCACAGGGAAGAATTTCTCCCCAGTATCCCATCTAACCCTGCCCTCATGTGGTTTAAGTCCAGTGATTTATTCAGGGAGCAGAGTGGTGGTTCATGGTTACCCCAAGGCTGATTGGGATGTCTGTTCTCCACTTGTACCCAACTAATCCACTCTGAGCTGGTGGCGTGGATATATCGTGATTCCTACATTGGATAGCTCTCTGTTTTCGTTATTAATATCCGTCTTTTTCTTAATCCCCAGCTTTTGCATGCTTCCTTCCCTCACCATGGTGAAATCAGGGGGATTTACAATGAAGAGAAAGGTTGGGTTGATTGCTGGAGGGGTGGCTGAGTGTGGAGGTGGAGGGCTGTGGGAGGAAGGGGATGCTGGGTGTGTGAGCTCAGCTGTGCCCCAGGGTCACAGTGTGGTCTCCTTGCAGCCGAGTGCCACGCCCAGGACATCCTGCCTGGCATGGGCAGGGCCCAGAGGAGCTGCACTGACCAGCACAGCTTTGCCACTGCTGACTATGGCACCGGCTGGGAGAGGGTGGCTGGGAATGTGACAGCGGCGTGGGCCCACTCCCCAGCCGACCTGGCAGGGTAAGGGGCTGCCCCCACCCCCTGCTCCATCCCCCGTCCTCCGGGGGTGGGACAGCTGATCCTGACAGACCTTCACAGCGTTCTGTGCCCCGGGGGGTTCCCAGCCCTCCCCTCAGCAGGCCAGCTGCAGTGCCTGAGCCTGCACGCCTGCTCCTGGCCTGCCACGCTGGAGGGCAGCCAGTGTCCTTCAGCCTCACGCCGGGGCTCCTCTTCCTCTGCAGGGTCTGGTACTGGGGTTACATCTCCTTCTACGACAGCAGTGGGTACGTGCAGGAGCTGGGCCCTTCGCTGGAGGAGAGCCGGGCCCAGCTGGACTTCCTGCAGCAGCACACGTGGATCGACAACATGTGAGTGTGGCAGGGCCAGAGGAAGTGTCCCGCTGTCACCCTGCTTTTGCAGGGAGTGCCCCAGGGAGCGGGATGGACGGTCCCACCCGACAGTGGCCCCAGAGCTGGCGGTGCCCCAGCCCCTGAGCGGCTCCTCTCGCCCCGCAGGAGCCGGGCAGTGTTTGTGGAGCTGCTGCAGTACAACCCCAGCGTGGACCTGCACGTGGCCATCACCCTGCGCCTGGAATTCCCGGGCTCCGGCCAGGCCGTCGCCGCCCTCGCCATCAGCCCCTTCCCGCTGCTGCGGCTCAGCGCGGGGGTCACGCTGCAGCTCCTCATGATGGTCAGTGTGCTGCCTGTCCTGCCCCCACTCTGCTTCCAGGCCGGGGTGGCACACAGGGAACACCCCTGGCACCACCGAGGGGAAAGAATTTTCTCTTCCTGTTGGTCTTGTCTCAGCATTTTATCTTCCTTGAGCTTGTGTCTCTCTGTGGAAACACTGCCCTCAGTGGGGACATCAGCGAGACAAGCCATGTCTGCAGAGGCCTTGCCTGGGTTTGGTGTCAGCAGTGCCCCTGGGCACTGCCACTCTGTCACAGGGGCATTGGACATGGGCACTGGGGAGCTTCAGGAGGGAATGGGGCACTGGATGAGCAAGGAAGGCAGGGCAGGACACTGCAGGTGGTGGGACTCGGCCTAGTCCAGGGGGATTTTGCTGTCCTGGGTGCAGCACAGCAGTCAAGCATTGCCCTCTTTCCCTGGTAACCTCTCCATTCCTCCTCTCCTGGTAACCTCTCCATCCCTCCCCCAGGTCTTCCTCATGATGTTTGTGGTTTACTTCGTGGTCTCGGAGTCGCTGTCCATCAAGAAGGAAGGCAGAGCCTACTTCACCCTCTGGGGCAACTACGGCCAGTGGCTCTTCATCCTGCTCACCACGAGCACCGTGGTGGTTCACCTCAGCCAGGCCACCCTCGCTGACCAGCAGTGGCTCAAGTACCTCAACAACCGCAGGGGCTTCACCAACTTCTACCAGGTGGCCTTTCTGAGCTCCGTGTTCAGCAGCCTGGCCGCGTCCCTGCTCTTCCTCCTCACTGTGCAGGTACGGGAGGCCTTCGGGGAGCAGCCCCTGGGCAGTGGGGGCTTTGGTCCTCCTGTGCCAGCCTGTCACCCCTGCTGGGTCCCTGGCAGTGCCAGCAAAGTGCCCTGAAGGAAGACAAATGAAGGATTGAGGTCCTGATGGGGTGCTGGTCAGATGCTGCTGCCACATCAGACCGTGCTGCAGGGGTGGCAGTGAGGCCACGTGTGTCTCTGCTGTAGCACTTTGGGTCTCTGCAGCCTCTGGGCCCCCAAATCCTTGGTAAATTCAGCCAAATGAGGCTGAGGGGATGATTTTGTCTGCAAGGAACTTGTGGGCTGGGGTGTTCTCTGCACTGCCAGAGTTTGTGTTTCCTTCCCTGTGCTGGGAGTGGGTCTGTGCTCTAACAGCTCCTCTCTCCTGCCCCAGGCTGCCCAGCAGCTGCGGTTCGTCAGGCAGTGGTCAGTGTTTGGGAAGACCTTCCAGAAGTCAGCGAAGGAGCTGATGGCTGCAGGGGTGGCCTTCGCCCTCCTCCTCCTCGCCTACGCCCAGCTCGGCTTCCTGGTAACTACCCCAGTCCCCCCTCCCCTCACACAGGGGCTGGTTGTGGTTCTGTTGCCCCTCATCCCTCACGAGCAAAGCCCGTGGGCCCCCTGGGTGCTCCGTGCCCACCCTGCCACAGGCAGCTTTGGCCAGGGGCTGTCCCTGTCGCTGCTGATTCACGGGCCGCCCCTCGGGGCTGTTGTCAGAGGGGATATCTTGGCTTAGGGGAACACTTTGCTGCTGCTTCCTTCTCATCGCATCTCCAATGTGCCCTTTGCAGCTCTTCTCCTCCTCCTCCGAGTCCTTCCGCAGCGTGGGCAGCAGCCTCCTGCTGCTGCTGGCCCTGCTGCGGGGCAGCGGGACCCTCCGGCCCTGCCTGCCCGAGGCCTCGGGCCTTTACTGCCTCTTCTGCACCAGCTACGTGATGCTGGAGGCGTGGGTGGTGCTGCGGCTGCTCGCGGTGGTGCTGACCCACAGCTACCGCCACATGCACTGCGAGCTGTACCGGCCCGCCTTCGAGCCCCAGGACTACGAGATGGTGGAGCTCTTCGTGCGCAGGCTCAAGATGTGGATGGGCTTCAGCAAAGCCAAGGAGGTGAGAGCAGCCTGGGGGCTCCAGGGAGAAGGGGCCAGGTGGCAGAGAGCCACGTCCACCATCCTCAGCCTTCCCTTGCGTCTGGCTGCGTCCCGCTGTGCTCACAGCCAGGGTCCTCTGGCAGGCCGTGGCTGCTGCTGGGGCCCCAGGGCTGGGTTAGTGATGGGACACTGTGAGGGCATCATCTGCCAGTTCTCAGCCCCACAGTTTTAACTGGGATTGTCACACCAGGAATGGCTGGGAGCAGCCCTGGGGCTGCTTGGAGTGTTCCCATTTACAGCTCCTGAACTAACCCTGCCCCTGCTGCCCCGTTCCCTTCCAGTTCCGGCACAAGGTGAGATTCGAAGGGATGGAGCCGCTGCCCTCCCGAGACTCCAGCGACTCCAAGTCCTTCCGAGGCCCCACTCCCAGCGCTGCCTCCGACAGCTCCAGGGCCTCCACCTCCTCCAGCCAGCTGGACGGGCTGAGCCTCGTGCTGAGCACCCGGGACAGCCTGGAAGTGGACGCTGACATCCAGCGCCTCCTTTCCCTCTTCGAGATGCTGCTGGCCCAGTTCGACCGCGTCAACCAGGTGACAGAGGACGTGTCCCGCATCGAGCTGCTCCTGGAGGGCTGTCGGGGCCGCCGCTCGCGGGGGAGGCACCGGCGCTGCGGGGCCGGGCCGGGCCGGGGCGGCTCCGAGCGGGGACCGTCCCCGGAGGTGTCGGACGCGGAGCTGCCCCCGCGCTGCGCCGGGGCCGTGCCGGGCGGCCGGGGCT
>JAWWEU010000034.1:15429109-15440116 GCA_035583155.1 Acropternis orthonyx | reverse complement strand
CGGGCCAGCCGGGCGGGCAGCGCGGTGGCCCCGGGCAAAGCGGGCGCTGCGGGCGCGCCCGCCGTGCGGAGGAAGCGGCCGCTCCGCTCCAAGAACCGGGTGCACCCCACGGTCAAGTAACGGGGGGAGCAGCAGCGAGTGCCCTGGGAGGGCACGGAGAGGGCTTCGCCGAGGGTGGGCTGTGCCCGCCCCGGAGCCCCGGGGGCTGCCGCGGCGGCTGGGCCGGCCGGGGCACACGGGGCTCTCCCGCCACGCCGCTGGCACGGCCACCAACCAGCCTTCCCCCTGGGGACCGGCGGGTGCGGGACATCCCGGTCGGTGCGGGGACCGGCGCGGGTGGTGACCGGGCCGGAGCTCAGCCCCCTCCCCTGCTGGCTGTGCCGGAGGGACAGGGACACGAGAGCCCCACGCCCTGGAAGGTTTGAACCGAGTGTTGGATTTTTGTCGACCAGACGCACTGTGGAGGAAAGCGACAGCTTTCAAGAAGGTATTTAACCCACCTTGTTTTTTTAAGCATAAATAGATATATAGATAAATGCTATCTACACCCAGATCAGTTAATTTCCAGTATTGGCTACTTTTATCCTCCAGAAATTGGTACTATTATTTGTATTTAAGGAAATCTGATATTTAAAACAAAGGACATTGCGAGCTCCAGCGAGCTGCCGGCCCGGCCGGGCTGGGGGGACAGGGAGCAGCAGCTCAGCCTGAGGGCTGTGAGACCCCCGGGCTGCTCCACCTCCTCCACTTCGGGGTTCCCAACGTGCTGGTGTCACCGCGGTCCCCCCTCCCCTGTCCCTGTCCCCCCTGCCGTGGCCCCCGGGCACCACTGGCTGCTTGGCTTCTCTAACCCAAGGAATGTATTGCCCTAAGTGTATGTATTTTTTGGTTTACTTGTTCCTATGTACTGCCCAGCACTTTAAACAAGGCTTTCCTCGGCTACCAGTGACACGTGCGAGCTAAGAACGGGATAATATATCACAAAAGCAGTATTTTGTTTGTTTAAATCATGAAGTGAAATGGGCAGGGAGGAGGGGACGGCAGCCCCTGCCCAGGCAGCAGGGCCAGCACCTTCCCTGCGAGCACAAAGCAGGCAGGTGAAGCCCTGAGGGAGCTTTTTTGGGTCCCTCCAGCCCTGCCCCCCGGGACTGGCCGTGTGCTGGGCTGTGCCACGGGCACCCCCAGCTCACAGCACGCACGGGGGTGCAGAGCAGGGCCTGAGCCCCCCATCCTGAGGTCTGCCTTCCCCTCCTCAGCCCCATTTCACTTTATGGCTATTGTAAGTAATTTATATGGGGTGTGTTTGGTTTTTAAATGTATATATTTTTGTACGTTTGCTATATTTTCATAGCATCGGTACCGTGTTTGAAACATGTAGATAGGAGACAGAACACTATTGTCAGAGTTATTTAAAGGATGTATTAAGTGCTTCTTCCTGGGAATGTCCCGTGTATATAAGGATTGGGTGTCTGTGTGTGTGTGGTGTGTGTGCTCCCCTGGCTGAGGGTCGGCCGGGCTGGCTCGGGGCAAGGGGGGGGAAGCCCCCAGAGGGCTCCTCTGTGTGTTCCAGAACCTGCTCCAGGCTTTGGAGAGGTGAGAGGGTGGGAAGGGAAGGCTCAGGTGGGCAGAGCTGCAGGGGAGGTGCCTCTGGTGCTCCTGGAAGGGGAGACCTTTCCAGGCAGAGAAAGTGGTCTCCTGTGGCACTTCCATTGCTCCATCCCCTCCTGAGCCTCCCCTCCAGCCCCAGCTGTGCTGGATGCTTTAAGATTTCATTCCAAGATCCATGTGCTTCCTTGGCTCCTGGGCCAGATCCCATCTGGGTGGCTGCAGGGGGACAGTGGGTGCTTTGTGATGGCTTTAGGACAGGTCTAAGTTACCTTTGGAAAACTCAGGTGCTGTGCAGGACAGATGCTGTGGAAAGGTTGCAGAGGGATGGGGGCAGGAGAAAACAGGGAGGCCCAGTTAAAGTGAGCTGGTGGTTGGTCAGGGTGGAGTTGTTGGATGAGCAGATGGTACAGAGGAGTGTAGAGGGGAAGTCCAGTACTGGTAACCAGGACATGTTGGTAACAGCAGGAAACACAGGTGGGAGAGGACAGAGAAGGTCAGAGGGAGGGTCCCAGCTCAGGAGGAAGTGCGTGGAGCAGGCACAACCAGCACTGAGTGGCTGAGCCCAGGGCTGGGCGGGCCGGGTGTTGGTCAGCTTTGTGCTCAAACAAAACCCTGGGTTTCAAGCCAGAGATGTAAAATTATTGGCCTTGGATTTTTTTGTTCCTTTAAGTTCCCAGGCAGCACAGCCCTTGAGGGCCCTGTGGGAATGTTTAGTGAGTGAAATGAACCAAGCAGGTCTTGGAAATCTCCTGAAGAGCCAAACATTTCAGTTCGTGATCCAGAGTTTAATTCCCAGCTTGAGTATTCTCATTAAAAGAGGCTGGGGAAGTGCAGGAAGGAGAGATGGAGGCAAGAGGGGCGAGCAGGGCCCCAGCTGCTTGGAGCAGCCCTTCCTATGCTAACGGGCAGCTTTAACAAGGACACTCCCCAAATCCATCAGGATTTTTGTTCCCAGGTGCCTGTTCCTTACCAAGTTTGCCCTGTGTGTGTGTGCGCATGTGTGTGTGTGACTTACCAAGTGCTTCTTCTGATCAAAGAGGAGCAGAAATGGGATCAGACAACTGCCCTCCCTCTGTCCTTCCCTGGAAGAATGGAGAGCAGCTCTGCCACCCCCAGTTGTTTCCTGAAAAGCCCAACCCCTCGCTGGTGGGCAGCACCCACAGCTTCCAGCACTCACAGTTCTCAGAGCAGCAGTTATTTGTTCAGCATCCCAGGGTCCCCTCAGTGTCCCAGCTCAGGCCCAGCTGCAGCCACAGGGACTCAGTCAGGAGTTGTTACACCCTCACAGCAATAAACTTGACTTGCAGCCCTCGCCAGTACCTCCCCCTGAATGTATATTTCTGTGTCTGTAGTCACCAAGAGATGGTTTCTTATTTATTGTCTTAAATCTCACAAAGATGCACCAGGATCAAGCTGCTTAAATAAAAAATAAAACCCTGACCTATTAGTTCCAAGGGAGAGGGGGGGACTTCTGTAAGTGCCTTTTTTTTTTGGTTTTAAAGAACAATGATTGTGACCAAAATGCCAACCGTTCCTGTCGGCCCAGCATTTCACTGCAAACAAAAATGGTGTGTTTTGTAACTGTGGGGATGTTTCTTAAAAACTGACAAGGTCAAATAAACACTGACTGCTATGACCTGGCTCTGGTGGTTTTGTCTCAGTCCCTGCAGCCCCTCACTGAGGGGCAAAGCAGATCCAGCCAGGGCAGCTTTCCCATTTTCTTTGTGTCCAGAATGTTAATTAAGGTCTCCTGCACAAGACAAGACACTTTCTTAAATCCTCCAGCCTCAGAGGGCAGCTCTGGGCTGGCATTAGTGACATCAGCTCCTGAGGTCCCCTAAAGGCAGAGTGTGGCTCAAGGGCTCACCCCAAAGCTGCCCTGGCTCACCTGTGGTGGGCAATGCCCACAGAAAAGCCCCCTCCCCACTGCAGAGGTTACCTGAAGCTGAACCACATGGAATATCCCAGTACAGGGACTGGAACACAGCCAGGAATCCTCTTGTGTCCAGCCCGGGGAGGCGTGGCACGAGCAACACGGATCAGGAGGGGGAAGGATCTACACCATTAGGAAACAGTTGGAACCTTCCCAGGCCAGCAAGGACCCACTGACCAGACAAATACTTTATTTCCTTTACGACTCAAACACTCAAACACAACGGACACTTGGTGTTCCCAAACACCCTTCACAGTCCCACGTGCACATTGCACTCACCTTCACCTCCCTGCTGTCAGCCATTCCCAAAGCCACGCTTCCCATGCAGGGCCGAAGCAGGAGATAAAGTACTCACAGTATAGTCCAGCTTCCGTGGTGTGTCCCAGCTGGGTAGTGTGTGTAGTGTCTGGTGCCCATCTCACCTGAGGATGGGCTGCAGCATCCCATTCCAGCTGTGCACAGCTGGGCTGCAGGAGCAGAACGAACCTTTCCGGAGCCCCAGGAGAGACTGGCACTGTTAGTGCAACAGGCAAAAACTCATGCAGAGGTGATGCCCCGAGACATGGCAAGTCTCCAAAAGGGGTTTCTCAGGTGCACGGAGAAGGCTGAGATACCCCAGCATTCCTGCAGCAAGTGGAAGTTCTGCAGGTGGCCTTGGAAAGCAGGTCTGGCCTCAGGATGAAGACTTGGAGTGAGCCCTGGGGGTCAGACTGTTCATCCCGAGGGATTCCTGGCCCAGCTCTGCCCTTCTGCTGCTCCACCGCCCTGTTTGGTGGCAAAATAATTTCTACCGTGAATCTCTCAGAATGCAGAAAAACCCTTGGAAATTTAAGCAGCACTCTGGGCAGGAGAGAACCGAAATTGACTCTTTCCAAAGCTGGGAGCAGAACGAGTCAGAGCCTGGAGAGTCCAAGTGCTGAGAGACTGAGTTCAGGGAGGAGCTGGAATTCCAGGGTGCTCAGAAGTAGCAACTTGATTTTTCAATACTTCATACTTCATTCCCAATAAAGTCATCAAAAATCCCACAATTCCTGCACCTTCATGTAAGGAACTGCAAAATATCATCCTTTGTCTGCTTCCACCAGGAGCTGCTGTGGAAGGAGTCCAAAGAAAGGTTCTGCAGGGAAGTTCCCAACGGAGACAGAAGCCTTAAAATAGCTCAAACCAAATAAAAGCAAACACAGTGCGTTGGTCCTCTCAGAGCTTCTGCTGGGGAATAGTGTCCTGGGCTGAGACAGGAACATCCAAACGTGGCAGGGTTCAATGCCAAGCCCACATGCAAGGAGCACAGCCAGGCCTGCCACCCCTGTGCCCACGCAGGGAGCAGCAGGCAGCTCACACAATGCCATGGCCTCGGTGTCCCAGATCCCGGGTCTACACAAACTCAGTGAAATCATCCACGGAGGAGATGAGCCGCTTCCGCTGCCCCGTCTCGTAGGTGGGCGGGGGGTCCTGGGGCACCTGGGGAGGGGGCTTGCTGGGGGCAGAGGGGTGCAGCTGCAGGGGGAGGCCAGGGCTCTGGTACTGCGTTTCCTCCCGGAGCTGAAAGGCAAAGGAAAAAGATGAGCTCCACTCTCTCCGAAATTCCTTCCACTCCGCGTGCGGGAAGGGCACGTTACTCAGGACACTGTCCCACCACCCCCAGCACTGAGTGGGTGCCATTCTGTGTCCAGATACTGGACATCAGGAAGAATTTCTTCATGGAAGGGGTTGTCAGGCACTGGAAGGGGCTGCCCGGGATGGTGGTGGAGTCCCCATTCGTGAAGGTGTTCAAGGAATGACTGGACACGGCACTCAGGGCTCTGGGCCGGGTGACAAGGTGGGGATGGGTCAGCAGTTGGACTCAATGGCCTTGGGAGGCTTTTCCAAACTAAATAATTCCATGATTAGGGTTCCCAAAGGCCCTGCCACTAGACAAGCTGTTTGGAAGCTCCCCAGGTTCAAACCTATGTTGCTACACTTGTCATTCCCACAACAGATAGAATTGGTACTGGACAATGTTGAAGGTTCCTTCCAACCCAAACCATTCTATGATTCCATGAGCAGCTGGATCCCAACCTCCATACACACATTCCTCCCCTCCCTTGGCAAGTTTTGGTGGCTGATTTTATCTGCCTTATTTTGAGGAAGACTCTCAGCAAAGCCCAGTTCCAGACCCTCAGAGCAGCCCCACTCACCCGGTGCCGGAGCCTCTTGATGTGGCGCAGCCTGGCAATCCATTTGGAGGGGTAGGTGTCAGTGGGGTTTGAGCGGCTGTGGTGGACCTGGGAAGCCATCTGATTTGGGAAGGGTGGGGACAGGCAGGGAAAGAGAGGAGCCACATTAACATAACCATGACAATAAAATTAAGAGAACTTTTCAGTGCAGTTTGCAGCAACCAAAGTACAGCTCTGAGTTAGGACTGTTCACGTGCCAACTCTGACTTCAAGGTCAAGTAGAAAACATTTCTTTGCTTTAGCAAGCTCTGCTCATTTCCTGGGAGCTGGTGATGGCCCAAGGCACAAGTTGGAAGCAGGAGGTCTCAGGGAGCTCGGGGTACTCACGTTGGCATGCAGGGCCATCTGACGGGCCACGAAGGGCAGGTTCTTGTCGGAGATGATCTTGGCAACGCTCGTGTCCACGAGACCCTCCATGTCTTTCATTTGAAGGAATAAGAAAAAAATTACTTTCATACAGTTAAGAACAAGCCAAGGGTTGCCAGTAACTAAATAACAGAAACCCAAGGAATTGCACCACAGAAGTTCCCACCAAGCTCCACAGCTCCCACTGTAACAGAACTTGTGCTGTTAAGAACAGCTCAAGGTGACTGTGTTGAGGCTCCCAAATTCTGGCTGCTCCAGAAAGGTTTGAGGAGAGCCTGCCGGGCTCTCACATGAACCAAAGTGTGAGCCAAAAACACCCACAAGTGCCCCTTTAGCAAGAGCAAAACACCTGCAGCAGCACTGCTGAACTCGCAGGGAGCCGTGGCTGGTCCTGCAGCGCTGGGAGGGACAGCAGAGGCCACGGGGAGCTGCTCCTGCCCTCTCCTGCAGCATTCCCAAGTGGCTGTTGGAGGCATTTGCTCCACTGCTGGCACTGTGTCTTCAGCTTGAAGACAGTACGAGTGGCACAATGGCAAGATAACCCTTGTCTTGGGGAACATATACGAACAGCACAAACCCAGATGTAACTGGGCAAACTGGTTCCAGAGAGTTTCTCCTGGAAGGTTTCACTTCTGGAACGCAATCTCACTGCACAGCAAAGGCAGTTAGTTGCTGACCCCCAGCATGGGAAAGGCTCAGGGATCCCCCACCTTTCCGGCACTGCAGCGTCACCAGGTTACAATCATAGTCCAGGGGTGTGATGATCACATGCACAAAATTGAACTGGCCCTAAGGAGAAAACCATGAAACAGTCAGAAACATTTCCCTGGCAGCATCGTGGCTTTGAGTGCCATAAACACACACATGTGAACCCACCAAGGCAAACAACTCATGACCTCCAATGCTGTTTGCAAGGGTAACACACCAGATGAAGGTTTGTAACATACCCACAGGGAAAATCTTGTACCTTTATTGTTCCCAGCTTGAAGTCCTCTCCTGAATCATTGTAAACAATAGAAACAAAATCATTCCCCAGGTGCCTCTTCTTGTCACAGCGATATTTATCCAAATCCTTGGTGGGCATCAGAGTAGCAATGTGGAAAATGGCTGGAGAGGGAAACAAAAATCCTTAAGCTGGGCTGGCAAAGCAGCATTGGTCACGTGCCAGTCACTGCTCTGGGAGACAAAGTAGTGCCAGCACCAAAACAATAAAAATACAAACTGTGCTCCTTCAATAAGTTTGTCCCCACTTGTGACAGCTGAATCCAGTGGTCCCTGGAGCATGGAATGCAGTGGGCAGTGGAAAGGAGCAGAGCACTGTGGTGAGTGGAACCTGGTTTAAGGAGGAAAGAGTTACAATAGTTTAAACCAGGCCTTGCCCTAACTCAGCACCAGGGACACAGTGAGTTCCTCCATGGAACTGGACTCAGTGTGATGAGCAGAGCTGTGTGGAAAAACTCACCACAGCCTGTTGGATGCTGGCTGAATTCTGCCCTGTTGGCAGCAGGAGCTGGGTGACACTGCAGTGCAATGAGCAATGGCCACAGCAGGGACACCCCCTGCTCAAAACTGCTCTTCAGAGGAACAGAGCAGAGATTTGACCCACCTTCAGTGAACAGCCTTCACAGCAGCTCGAGAGCCACCAGCTCATTCTGCAAACCTCCCTAGCAAGCCCTACTGACCCCCAGAGAGCAGACTATTTAGAAAGTACTGTGATTTTTTGGTTTTCTTAAATAAGGCAGGTGTGCACCTCTCCCAAACTTTAACACATGGCTTGCAGAGATACCAGAAAGAAGGGGAGCAGATCAGAGCCCCAGCTCACCTGCCCTCCATCCCTGGAAAGGAAACAGTGTGCAGAAGGCAGGTCAGTTAAGGTGAGAAGAGACAGACCGTCCTTCCAGCTTCTGGAGCCACCTCACCTTGCATGATGTCATCGTGCCAGCAGTAGGTGAACTGGCCATCCTCCCCACACACGTCCAGGCCCCCGAGGTAAATTTTGTCTGGCTGACAGTCCTTGAGCTCAATGAGCTTCCCCAGCCCGGTGAGGAACTCCGTGTAGCGGTAGGAGCCGTGCTCGTTGGACAGGATGGCAATCTCGTTGTTGCTCTGGGACACAGGAACGTGGGATGGTCACTGAGCATCCAAGAGCACCAGTGAGCAGGTTATTGCCTCCCTGGGATTAGGGTGTTACCCTCCCAGAAGGGCTTCACGCAGGCGCTGATTTTTACTGCAGGGGAAACTACGGCAAGGCCAGGCCTGCAGGAGCAGGAGGATCCCCCGGCTGGAGAGGTGCCAGCCCTCAGGAAGGGATGGAGCCCCTGCCCCACCCACCTGGCCCTCTCCCACGTAGAGCACTGCAATCTTGTGCGTGTCGTACGACGGGATCTGATCCAGGAGCTGCACCGACCTCTCAAATGTCTGCAACCAAAACACTGGTCAAGCCTGGCTGGTCTTTAAGGCCCCTCCCAACCCAAGCCATTCCAGGACTCTGTGATCTTTAAAAACTTATCTCCACACATCCACTGCCTGCACTAAACCCGCTTTGGGACAGAGTAAGCACGGATTCCTGCCTTTCCCCAGGGTTTTCCCTGCTGGATGCTGCCCTGCCTGGGCACAGTGCCCCTCAGCCCCAGGACAGGGCAGTGCTCTGTGCCATCTGGCCCCAGCTCTGCTGGGTTTACGCTCCAGGTGACATTAATCTGCCCAACTGCCCCAGCTGGAGGCGTTTGCCGTGACAAATCTCATCGTGCCTTCGCTGCAGTCCAGGCATGGAAAATGGTTGTGTCTCTTGCTCTGAGGAACATTTCTAGCCCAAGGCACCTCCTCCTCTCACCTGGGCTCCCTCCTGCCTGACCACCCCCAGCCAAAGCCAAGAGAAGCTGTCAGCAGCAATCTGTGGGGCTCAGCCCTCCAGAACCCCATTCCAAGCACTGCTTCTCCAGGAATTTTATGACTAATATCCACAGAAAGCTTCTTGCCCATTCCCAATTACACAGAGGGCTGACAGGTCACCTCATGCTCACATTTCTCATCCTACCAGCAAAGCCCAAACTCCTCAACACTCCCTGCCTTCTGTCCAGGATTCTGGAACACCACCAGTAACATCTCCCAGTATCCCAAATCCAATCCAGAGCCATAAAGCAGGAGCCATCAGGACTGGGGTACAGAGAATCTCCCATCTGTGGCACTGCTGGTAGGAAACACCTTTAAACTGCACCACCTGTGCTGACCTTTTGCAATTAGCATTTTAATTCAAAAAAAGCAATGAGGCTAGAAAAATTAACTACAAGAATTTACCAAAAATTCCTGGCTTACCTCATTTGGCAACAAGAGGGGCTTGTTGTTTTCATCACCAAAGAATGGGGAGTGGTACAACTGTAAAAACACAAAGCTAAGGGAGAGAGGGGGGGGAAAAGTCTGTTACCATAAAAATTAAGTCAATTTTGATCAGCTGGATGCAAGAACATTATGAACTGCAGAAAAAGAGGAGCAATTAAAATGCTAACAGGGTATTACTCATCTTTTAGACACTTCAGGTGCCTGGGCTACCTGCAGTTTGCAATAGACCCCTGTCAGAAAAACAATGATGTGTCAAACAGCAGCAGCCACACCAATTCCCTGTTCAAAGGCAGGGAATGGAGGAGCAGGAATGCCCTCCTGCCTCACAGCCCCAGGGCTATTTCTGGGTTATCAGACACAACTGCCCCTTCATTTCCATTTCACCTCCCCTCAATAAGATGAAAATTGTCTCATCATGCAATTTTGGGCAACTACCAATATCTCAAGTTCAAAAAGCAACAATTATAACCCTTCTATTTCTTTTTCTTAGGATTTTGCACATTATATTTCTTGAAATGCAAAGCCAGTAATTCATGCAGTTTACAGCAAAATTAGCTCTAAGTGACCTGCAGCTGAGCCACATCCCTTAAACTAGCATAGATTAAGAACATGAGGAAACTACTCATGTATTTCTTTCCCCATTTAGAAGTTCTGTTTCCTAAATCACAAAGCTAACTTGATAGTGGGCTCAATATTTCTGTATTAGCTCCTTAATAAAACATAATTCATCTTTTCAATCAGGTTTTGTAGAGCCCACAAACCCCTCTGCACAACTCCAGCCATGACAGAGCAGGTCTGAGCTCCCGTCTGTGGCTCAGAGAGCCCCTCCACCCACCTGGGGTTTATCCCGGGTACTTTCTCAGCGTTGGAAGCTGCTGCCCTGCCCTTGAAGGCGTCTCTCTCGATCCTCTTGCCCCTCCTGGACGGGGCAGAGTCAGAGATGGTGTATCCCCGGGGCCGGTGTCCCGAGGGGGAGCGCGGGGAGGTGGCGGCCCCGGTGCCATCCACGCCCGACCCCGCGACCCTGGCGTCCTCCCCCCTGCCCAGCCAGCCGCCCAGCCCTTCCCCTTCCAGGTTCCCGGACTGGGATTTGGACTTCACTTCCGTGCTCAGCCTCCTGGTTACTTCTCTGCCATTTGCATCCCTGAGGACCTCCTGCAGCGTCTGGAGCTCAGGGGAGGAGCTGGACTTGCTGAGTGGCTGGGATGGCTGGAAGGAGAGCTCCTCCAGCGTCCGGCCGTCCTCCCTCCCGATGGGAATTCCACCCTCCACCAGATCTTCTGACTTCATTGATTTGTCTTCCTGGCTGGAGGTGGAGGAGGACTTTAAGAGAGAGAAACAAAGATGAACAGTTTTCGTGGAATCACAGAATCACAGAATAGTTTGGGTTGGAAGGATCTTAAAGCCCACCCAGTGCCACCCCCTGCCATGGGCAGGGACACCTCCCACCAGCCCAGGGTGCTCCAAACCCTGTCCAACCTGGCCTGGGACACTCCCAGGGCTGGGGCAGCCACAGCTTCTCTGGGCACCCTGTGCCAGGGCCTG
>JAWWEU010000034.1:15404401-15418660 GCA_035583155.1 Acropternis orthonyx | reverse complement strand
CCCCCCCCCCCCCCCCCCCCCCCCCCCCCCCCCCCCCCCCCCCCCCCCCCCCCCCCCCCCCCCCCCCACAGAAACAAGACTAGTTGAAATTCAAATTGGAGAGATGGGTGTCAAAAGGCTTCTCTTCCAAGTTTCTGGATGAAAGAGGAGGAGATGGGAGAGATGAAACACAACACAGGGTTTACAGCTGCAGCATTAGGGCAGGGATGGTGTTTCTTCATTGCAAGACTCTCCTTGAGCCTTGCAGGTAAAGTAGAGGCACTTTCCCCGGGGTTCAGATGCCACCGTGTGCTCACTGCTCATAACACTGAAGCAAGTTAAGTGAACCAGTTTAGGCAATCCCTGCAGGTAACAGGATGTTGGAGAAACCCTGAATGCCTTCCAGGGAATACGCAAAAGGCTGCTTTGAAAGACTGCTGGCAAGATATGTTCTGACTTCTAAAGGCTTTGCTAAAACTGACACCATGGCTTCAAAATTAACAAACAAGAAAGGATCAGCACATCCAGACAGACAGAAGGCAGCTGTGTGCCAGCCAGTGCACTGATCTGACAGGGAAGACCATGCAAAAACACAGCCCTGGCTCTCTAATTTATCCAGGTTGCTGATCACAGCCAGTTCTCGGGCTCGGGCAGTCATTTAAAAATCAGTTGTTATAGATCAATGATGAAAAGAGTTCACACAATCCATATGAACGTGAGGTTCTGTTCCTTCTGCTCTTACCCTTCTCTGTTATTTCTGGCAACATTGTACTGACACACATCGACCTGAAAGGATTGCTGATTTTCAAAAGTTAACACCAAAAAGTCCCTCCCACACTTCCTGTAAAGGCTTCCAGGACAGGCAGTGACGCCTCACCTTCCCACCAGCCTGTCAGCCTGCTTTGATCCCAGCTTCCTACCGACCTGCTGGTCTGGGCCCCACCCCCTGCCCTAAAGAGGTTTACTTTCCTTGCTTACTGCCCTGACACACTCCGGGTAACCCAGCCCCGGGAAGGGAGCGAGCCCAGGCACGGGGAACAGGGGCCTGCTGGGCTCCAGCCCAACTCACCTTTTGGGCCTCTCGTTGAGGCTGGTGCTGCGAGCCCTGAAGCTGTCCTTCTCAGGGGTGTCATCGAAGGAGAGCAGCACGTTGGAGCGCAAGCCCTGCCCGCGGGGACAAGGGGGACAGGGTGAGTGGCCACCGCGCGCAGCTCCGAGTGCCCTCCAAGCCAACGCACGGGAGCTCGCAGGCAGGCTTTTTTAAAAGAGACGTCGACTAGAAAAGCAGAACTTTTCTAGCTTCAAACAGAACCTTCAAAGTTCTCAGATCAGTTTTTAATTCTGTGCTGTTGGAGTGGGTGGTGCCATTACCTTGGTGATGTAGGGCACGAAGTCCTTTCGGAAGGGAAGGCGGCAGCGGATGAACCACATGGCGATCACGTGGTGGGCCAGGCAGACGATGTACTGGTTAAACCTGGAACAGCAGAAGCATTTCCAGAACTTAATGCTGCATGCTTCAAGCTGAGAAACAGACCTGATCCTTTACCTACTCTAAGTATGAGGGAAAAAAAAAAACCTCAAAAAGTTCTGTTCAAAAAAACCAGGTATTTTGTCCAAGGTGACCATGTCACAGAATCATATCACAAAATCCTGGAATGGTTTCGATTGGAAGGGACCTGAAAGATCATCTCATTCCAGCCCCCTGCCATGGGCAGGGACACCTTCCACCAGCCCAGGTTGCTCCAAGCCCTGTCCAACTTGGCCTGAGACCCTTCCAGGGATGAGGCAGCCACAGTTTCTCTGGGCAACCTGTGCCAAGGCCTGCCCACCCTCACAGGGAAGAAATGTCCCTCCTTCAGGAAAAGCCTGGAGGCACCAGAGTGAGCAATTTTAGAGAGGAGGGAGCAGCACATCTGCTGTGGCCTTACTTGGAGGGGTTGGTGTAGGGCAGGGAGATGGCGAACACGCTCGCGTACTGCTCTGCTGCAAAGTTCCTGTACAGGTGAGGCAGCCTGGCCAGAGCTGGAACAAGAGGACCAACACAAGTGAGGCCTAAACACAAACCATTCAACATCACAATTCGGTTTAATTTGAATTCCTTTGTTTCCTTCTAAATGATCAGCTGAGTTAACATCACAGTACAATGTCATGCAAGGAGGAGAAAGCAGAATTGTGTTTTCCAGCACTATGGCTGCACTATGCAGAAAACGTATCTCTCTCCAGTGCAAGTGCTTTAAAAAGAAAGCCAGTAAAAAAACAAGAGCCGATCAGACATTTATATCTCGAGGATGTAGCAAGGGCATACCTGAAACTCTTACAATGCATTCCATATGACCAACCCAGTTAAAATACTCGTGTTCAGTGCAAACAGCACAACTACAGATGATCAAAACCAGAAGAACATCACAACTTACTTGACAGGAATTCTAGGAGAGGGATTGCCATGTTGGCTGTAGCAGAAATGTGGGTTAGTTTGACTATGAGGACAGGGAGGGCCTTGATGATGATGTCGGGCATCTCCACACTGCAGACCGACAGCGCCACCACGCACTGGTTGGCACAGCGATAGATCAGCCCGTGCTCCAGGCAATACACAATCTCACGCTGCAGGAGGGCACAGGAAACACAGCCGTAATGCAGGGAAGGAGAAAATCCCCGCTGCACCATCCCCTGGCTCCAGCCAGCATTCCAGAACAGCCTGCAAGGCCTGTCTGACACAGCTGACTTCTGACACAGAGCCCTAAAGAGTGCTGCGTATATTCTAGGCCCAAACCTTAGCATGGGACTTTAATCATGTAGGTGTTTTAGACATAAAATTTCTGATTAAACAGAACTTTTGTGTTTATAAAGGTCTGGCTGCAGAGGGTAGAGTCACTCAGTGACCTGTGAGGGGGGACAGGGGCGCACTGAATCCGCCTGACCAGGCAGCTAGTCCTGCATGGAGTTAGCAAAGTACTTTTCCCCCTGATCCCACCCCAAACTGAGCAGATGCAGCTTTTCCTAACAGCAAAGGGCAGTGTTACCTTGCACTTAAGTCTCCTAATCAGCTAACATAGGAAATGCTTTACAGGCTCAAGCCCCAACCCTCCCACGCCCTCCTCCTTCCCATACCTGCTTAGCTTTGTCCAGGTAATTGTGGTAAGATATTAATGCTGTCAGCACTGGGACCACAGCCAGGTGCAAGTCAGTGCGGGAAAAGCCTTCTGGGGTTCCGTGGAGCCGGTCCGTGGTCTTTTTGTCTGTGAGCTGGGACATCACAGCAAGTTAAGACAGACACCTCACACTAAACACAACCCCCAAAAGACAGTAGGCAGGCACTGCCATAGCTCTCTTCCCACCTGTATGTATGTGTGTATATATATACATATATATATATATATATATATCTGCACACAAAGAACACTCATTGTTACCTGCTCTGTATCTACAACAACCCTCACAAAAAGAGAAGGTGAGTGAGGATTGACAACCATCCTGCTAAACTTTAAAATATCAGACTGAAGACAAAAAACCACTCTAAAAACAAACCCCAGCCAAGTGCCAAGCAAACCAAAGACGTGGGGACTGTGTATTAATGGCATTACCATGTAGCTCAGTGCCGAGGCCAGGAGGTCGATGTTACAAGGTGAGGTTAAAAACAGCACTTTATAGCGGAGGGACTCGGGTAATTTGTTGAGAACCAACTTCAACACCTTCCAGTCTGTCTCCTGCAAAGAAAGAAAATGTTAAGGTTGAAATTTTTGTGTGACTTCCGTTCAGTTTGAAAGTAAGATCAATCGAATTCCAGACAACGTGTCATTTCCTCGGCAGACATAGGTCTTGTCATGGCTCCAGAAAAAGAAATGGCATTTAGCTGTCACAGCTTTCTCCCTGTCTGTCACCCAGCTCTAGGTGCAATACTGGCATCACAAACTGGAAGAGAAATTGTATCCAGATCTGGCAGAGCACAACAAGGCAGAGCCAGAATTCAATTCTCTTAAGCACCAGCACAAATTAACTTCCAGAGCCAGCCAACCCCTCACACAGAACTGTGTCCAACACCACGCTCAGGAACAATTTACATTTAGAGCTTATTAGTGACTGAAACATGGATCGATTCTCAAAACAGCTCAAAAACTTCCAGCGGGACAGAAGTTTCAAACGCCCTTCAGAAACAGGATGACTTGTTTAATCTTGTCTAATAAGCACATTTTTTTTCGCCCTTGTCTGTTCTGAGGTAGTGAAATGAAAGATTTGCTCATTTTCTGAAGAGCTGAACTGCTGCTCCCACTGGTGGTTGTGAAGCTGCACAATTACACCCAGACTCTGGCCAAGAAGGAGCAGAAATTGCTTTTCAGACCTTATTTAGGTATTTTGGGGTAGAATTGCCCAGGCAGCTGGTTTAAGTGGACACAGAGATGACAAGGGTGGACACACCTGCTTCAAACACTGCAGGAGGACACCAAAGACCATGGAGTATGGAAGGTGCCCAATCCGGATGGTGGCATTTTGGGAAGGCACGCTGGGGCTGCCTGAAGGTGGGGAGAGCGTGCCAGGGGGCTTTTTGTCAGCAGCCCTCTTCTCTGCCTCTCTACAACACAGAAAGGGAGAAAAACACATGTACTGTAATGTAAAAATCAAGCTCAGAACAGCCTATTCATATCACCTACAGTGCTGCCCTATCTGGCAGCCGGTTTAAAGACCAAACAACAATATAAACTGCATTTTCCATTAAAAAACCCACAGGATTGGCCAGTAGAACACAGCAATGAGTCAGTTTGGTCAGGTGAAGGATTTTTTTATACTTTATATATTTATATTTTTATATTTGCCTGTAGCAAATTTAGAAAGGTATCTTTTGGGGTGTTACACAAAGAACTTTAGACAAGCTTTAAAATTAAAAACAGATTTGTACAAATCATCACATTGAAACTCCATGTGAAAAGCGGCTTCAGGCAGAAAACTGCAAATATTTTTGTGTGCAAGAAACACAGATTTCATGTCTGAGATTGAGAGCTCTGCAGGTAAGTGATTTTTAAGAACAATTCACCAAAGAGTTATTGGTTCAGACAATCCTAAGCTGTAATTATAGACTGGTCTAGGATTTGGAAGATAAAGAAAACCTACAGATTGCTACTGGTGGACCACTAATCTCATGAAAAAAAACCTGAAAAAGTTTGAAAAGAAAGGGTTTTTTAAATAAAAAAGCAAATTGTGTTTAAGGCCAGGATGGATGTAGCTTCAGGAAACCTGGCCTAGTAGAAGGTGTCCCTGCCCAGGGCAGGGGGAGGGAAAGAGATGAGCTTTAAGGTCCCTTCCAGCCCAAACCATCCTGGGATTCTTTCGCTTAACACAATGAGAAACCTACACAAAATCACAGAGGCAGTAAGGGCTGAACCTCACTGCTCCATCCTTGTTGGAAAGGCCAAGGCGGTGGAGGGAGTCAGCCCGGAGCATCAGCAGGAAATCAAATACCTGTAACAGGGAAGACACTGGGATCACTCACACTCCAAGCCAGGGGAATACTCTCCCAACCCTGCACATGGTATTTTTACAAGTACCCAGGGACTTTTAAGAGATGCCATAGCTAGTTCTGCAGGAGGCACCACTCCTGGGTGTTACATTTACATACTCTGATGAGCCAAGAAACATTTAATTCTACTTCTGGCAAGGTCTACCACACACACTCCCCACCTGCCAGCCAAGAATTCCCCAGACAGCACACAGCTGTGGAGCTGGGGGCAGAGGGGACTCTCCCACCTGCAACCTGATGCTGCTGGCAACAGGAAGGCTGTAGGAATAGACGTAGTGGCGCTGGACGTGCTGGATCAGCATCTCGTACACCCGCATGGCGTGGCTGGAGGGCAAACTGTACAGCTTGGTCTGAGAAGGGCAGAAACACACACCAACAGGCAGAATGACACTTGCTATCCAGGCACAAATGTGTGTCTGCACTGAGAGTTCCAAGACAAATGCAGCAAGGACTTGATCCTGAATGCAAGATGAACAGATGGCCCTGGAAAGAACCTCTGCAGACTCCAGAGCAACTCTGTCTGCTCCAGAGGGGCACTGACAAGAACAACCTGCTCTTCACAGCTGCCCAACCACAGCTCAGGATGCACCAGCCAAACACAATGAATCTATTCAAGGTTATGAACTCCTCCTTACTGCTAATTTATGGACACATCTGCCCTCCACATGAAAACATGCTCATATTCCTTGTACAGTGGAAATTAAGAAAGTAAAACATTCAGTGCCCAGAAGTAAAAGGAATGACCAAAACAACAGTTAAAATGTTACATAGTAAAAAAAAAAAAAAAAGTCAGAATAGTTAACAGTGGAGGAACAGTTCTCTAAAAAGCCAAGTCCAGCAGAAGACTATCACGAACAGTATGTGTTCATTGCTCTGGAGCATTTACCTGAAGAATTATCAGGAGCCCAAGAACTGCTGTCTTGACATCCTCCAGAGAAGCTGAATACGACAGCAAGTCCCTCTCTTCCAGTTCAGAAGGAGATGAGAGAGAATGTGCAGCCACCTTTGAAATAGAAAAGTAATACATGGTTTAAATCTGCAACACCCCTTTCCTTTATTTCCATCCTGGAAGGTCATGAAAGCCCCCAGCAAGTCATCCCTGCTCCAAGCCCTGGCAGGGAGCTCACCTTCTCTATGATATCCAGCAGGCTGTTGAAGTGGTGAGTGTTGCAGCCCTCAGCCAGGTCCACCAGCAGCTGAGTGGCCAGTTTTCGGACCTGGTGGTCCTTATCCTCTGGAATGTGAGCCAGCTGAGAGATCACCACCAGGTTTATCAGCTCCTCCTGCAAAGAGGACAGACCTTCATAAGCCTTGGCGTGTTGCTGTCAGCTGTGTGTGCAAGATTTCAAGCGCAGTTTTGTGCATTCCCCACTGGCAGGAGGACCTGGAGCCCAGCTGCCAATGTGCCTCACCAAAGCCTTTCCCACCCACCTGGGACCTCATGTGTGAGCATCAGAAACAGGGAAGCACACACCTCATAGAACTGTCTGTTAATACTCAGCACAAAGGACAGGACGTCCAGGACTTTGATTCGAACAGCACTTCGACTCTCGTTCCTAAAATGGGAAGCACAAATTCAAAATGAATAAAATAAAGTTGTTGATATTTAGGGAAAGGGGAAAAGGGAAGTAAACCTAAAGTAAAATAAGAAACTTCAGAGCTGGAACTATAACTGTGAGAGATCAGCTGAGCCTTCAGTTAATGACTTTACATAAGAAATCAGAGTCAAGAACTACTGGAAATTCAGATCCCAGTTCAGCTTTTACTACTGCTGGAGACCTGCAATTGCAGTTTTCCCATTTCCAATCCAAACTAGGAAGAAGAACAAGTGGTCTGGTGAGCAAATTCAAAAGCAAACACAAGGCACTGAGGAAGAGCTGCTCTTTGGCAGCATTACACAGAGGAGACACAAGTTTGTTATTGCTGCATGTTGATGTTTCAGAGCACAGAACCCTTTTAGGAGCACCAATTCAAAAGCAGATAACTGGAATACTGGATAACCATATGCAATCCTGATGCTTAACAGGAAAATCTTGTTCAGTGTCAGAACTACAAAGTGCTGTGGAGTGGAACACAACTGCCTAAGCTAATGGGAATAGTATCCAATGGAAATAAAGAAAAGAAAAAGGCACCATAAATAACTCAGTGGAAAGCTTTTATCCTGTTAAAAAAATCCTTTCATGTACTGTGCCCTGGGACTACCACCCTTCTAAGCTGTCATTTGCCAACTTAGAACTTCAGAATGTTAGAACTTCAGAAAACAAAATTATCTAACATGAAAAGGTGGCAAAACACACTTCAAAGTGCTTCTTAAATATAAGAAGTTCACAAAGCTGTGATTTCCTACCTGAAGAATCTCTCCATTAACAGCTGCAGGTTGTGAATCCAGCCATCTTTGGCAGGATGGATGGACTGAGCTCTGTATGTTATCAGGTTTAATACAGAGGATTCCTTTCATGGAAAGATCAAGAATCATTCTGTTAGTGTATAAGCAAACACAATATATCCATTCTCCCAACCCAAGAATAATGCTCATGGGAAGTTCTTGTTGGGATTTTCTGACCATTTGCTATTTTAGAACTCCCAGCTTTCAGCTGTAACAGAACAGACTCAACTGGCAACAAAGGAGGACATTAATAGAGCCTTACTGGTCTCTGATCAGCACATTTTTCCACCAGCTCAAAAAATCTCTCTTCAGAACCATGAAAGTCATTCTGGTCACAGAGTTCTTCCACTGTAGTCAAAAGATCATGTACAATGGTCTTAAGTTCTTGGCTCTCCAGACTCTGAAACAGAGATAAAACCATTCCTAAAACAGTTCTACCTTACCAGAAAGTGCTGGTTTTAAACAGACAGCAAACTCAGCAGTGAGAACTGGGCTAAAGCTTCCTCAGCCTCAGAGTTCACTGGAGTGTACAAAAAGGAGATTAACTTCTAAAAAAACATATGGCAAAGCCTTTGGAAGGAGAGCCCACCCAGCCAGGCTCAACACCCACCTGCAGCTGCTGCAGCAGTCGCTCCATGATGTCCAGAAGGATGTCCCAGGTCACAGCCTGCAGCTCCTTCCCGTATTTCTTTATCAGGCGTGTTATGGACAGAACTATCTCGTAAGACACCACTGCATTGGGACACGTCATGGCCTGGAACACAAAGCATTCCAGTCACTGAACACTTGGAAAGCAGTGCTCAGAAACCCTCTTAATTCAAATGAAACATGCCCTATTAATTAGGAAATTAGCCTGGAGGCCTGAGATAAATACATTCAAGTGTCTACACACAAAGGACACGCAAAGAACCATTTTCTCAAGAGGAATTCTGCACTCCTGCATCCAGCTGTAGCTCAGATGTCAAACACAGCCCCAACCTATACAGGCAGACACAGGAGTTCAAGCCAGTAACTCCTGCTTGAGGCACTTGGATGAGGAAGTTTTGAGAGCTCTCAGGCTGTTCCTGAAGACACCATCCCTCACTTTTTGTACCACACACTGGGAAGAGTGAAAGTTGTTGCTTCATTTTAATATTTTAAGCTGAAGTACCCACAATGTAGATATTTGCTAAAAAGAATTCAGACTTTGCTACTCTGGGCAAGAATGATATTCCAGGAGGAGGCCTCAGCTTCAAACTCAAACCCTGTTGTTTTACTGTTTTCTCCTTGCTTCACCTCACACCAAATTACTCCTTCTCATCCTCCAGGCCTACAAAGATCTCTGGTGTAGGGGACTCCATTTTTGTTCTAAATTTGTCCAACTGATTTAGAAGTTCCCCCAGCACCCCATCCTACCTTGAGGAAGGAAGGCAGCACTGAAGTTGGGGAGTTCTTGAGGGAATTGAGGCGATGAGCACCCCAGAGAGCCATCCCCACAAAGAACACAGCCCCTCTCAGCAGCGCTGCATCTGCCATGTAGGCTCTGAGGACACAGGGAAGGGAAGTTTCAGACCATGCTAAAATTATTTTAGTGCACAAAGTCAACAGGAATATACACTGTCCCAACAGGAATTCCCAGCTGTTCCACATCAGGGCCTTGCACAGCCATTGACAAACGTGAAAAGCTCAAAATCATCCACCACAACTTTAACCAGATCAAAATTAAATTCAGAAATGCCCAAAAATGAGCACTTCAGCAGCATAACTAGGAAGGGAATTATTTTCCAAGCACCAGAACCTTCAGCTTCTTCTACTGAGGTCGGTGAGTTCCCATCTACCTCAAAATGACCCCTGCTCAATTCCTGGGGTCTGTGAGATGCTCCTTTACCTGTCTTCCATGATCCTGCACATGTTGTAGATGGCACTGTGGCCCAAGTGAGTTCCCAGAAGGTTGCGCATCAGCTGCAGATTCAAAGAGAGCACTTTCAGTATCCCATTGTTAAAACACTCTGCAGCCTAAAGGCACTTTTAGCTGGCCAGCTGTGCTGTGAATGGTAAATAAACGTGTCCAGCCTTCTCCATGCCACAACAGAAGCCTGTCACCTCAGCTGAAAGCAACCCGGGGTCAATTCCATGGACATGGCAGGACTCACACTAACAATATGCTGATCCAGTAATTTCTCAAGCAATTTTTAATTTACTCTTAAAACCAAACCAAAATGGATGGCAGATGTGCACATGCACGTCTGACACTCCGCCTGGGAGGCCAAAACAGCGAGTCCATTAAAAAGCCAAACAAGCAGGAAGCTCTGACCTTCCAGCAGGGCTCACAGAGCTCCTTCACGTTGATGGTACGGCACAGAGTGATGATAAACACGGGCAGGTTCTCTGATGGCAGGCAGTTATAGCAAACAACTGCATCGAGGACTTGCAAGGAAATCTTTGGGAAAGGGAGAGACAAAACGGTTGGTTATACATTTCTCTCCCAGCAAAGCAGGTCAATTGCTCATTGGCAGACCCACAAAATCATCTGGAAGTCAAAAGGGATGAAGGTATTTCGGGTTTTTTTTTTCTTTCTAAAAAGAATTGTTGAAAAATCGATTCTTTATTGAATTGATCAATGCTCTGTTTGGTTTAGAATAAAATTGTTATCGGTGCATGAGATCCAATGGCTTACAAATAGCAAAACATTGTATCAGCTCTCCTGAAAGATGAGAATTAACCAAGAGTCTGATGATCTGATTTTGCTCGTAGAAGTTACAAAGAATTTCAGAGAATTCTGAAGTACAAAAAGATACACAAATCACTGACCTCTATGTCCATAGATGATGAAGTCTGAATGCACAAGAGGCAGATCTTGCTGTTAGGAAAGAACATTTAATTTTAATTGTTGGTTTCATATGATTTTAGGCAAATTACAAAGAGCCAAAGCAGACAGGTTAATTGCCATGTTATTTAACTCATCATTCCCCTTCCTGTGGCAGTGTTGGTAACACTCCCAGAGACACTGAGCACTACAACCTCTTTATAAAGTGGCTCTTGAATGCAACTCAGCAGGTCTGTACTAATGCAACAGCACAGGCCCTTTGGGAGGCTAAGCAATGCAACCAGGTCTGCCCCATGAAATGGGAAAAGCACATTGACTTAAACCAAAACAGATCTGGACACAGGAAGAACTGAAAATCAAATATTTATCAGAAATGTCAGGTATGACCTGAAATGAAACAGATCCAGATTGGATAAAAAAAATTCTGTATACTGATCTGCAACTTTCTCCTACAATTTACCAAGAATAAGCATATAGGAGTTAAAAAAGCAACTTACTGCACCATGTCAGCTACATAGTCTTCCAGATAGCAGCTATTGAATTTCACCAGATTCACTAAAACCAGGAGGAACTCAGAAGTCAAACCAATATCCATCCACTGTAGTACAAAATCAGCTAAAAAGCAAAGGAAGCCTGTTACAATATGCTTGCTACCCAGAAACGATATCACTGCCTTTTTGTCTTGTCACTGGATATCTGTCCCTTGACTTATTCCCACCAAATTGAAGGGGGGGGACACAAAACTCACCCAGCTCTTCCTCTAAGTAGGTGATGTATCGTCCGTTCTCCGTCAGGGCCTTGAACACTTCAAGCCGTTCGTGCAAGTCTTCATTGGAGGGATAGTCCTTAATGACCTTAAAAAAATGGGCTCTGAGGATCCCTAATCTCTCACCCTTTAAACAAAAAATGGGAGGGGATTAAAGTCTGCAAATTATCGAGGTTACAATTGTCATGCTTGAAATTTTTTTTTATTGAATCAATGCCGATTGTTTTAAAAGCATCCACCCCTGCTTTTTCAGGACACTGAAAACTACAACTCTGGGCTAATCCAGCCTCACGTTTGTGCAGCATGTTGTGAAATCTAAAGAATTCATAGTATGCTGAACTTGGCCAAGCTACGAAAGTGTCTCACACCCAGAACCTCTTGGATACCTGACACGCTGAAACATCAAAACCAGCTGCAGACTGGGACTAGGAGGTCTGAGCAAAGATCATGTAAAATGTGCTGAATTGTGCTGAATTTCACCCGAATTATTTCCTCTTTGTCAAGAATGAAAAGCTTTCTGTGAGTTGCCTGAGAAGTTTTGCTATGAGGTCAAACCAAGACTTAAATGAAAACGTTTCCTCTTCCCATTTACAAAGCACAACCAAAATAAGAAATGTGAAAATCTGTAGGAAAGAGCCACCCGGTATTTTTTACAGTCCTGTCCCCCTGCACAAACCCCAGTTTATGTCAGTGTTTCTTCCACAGTTTGGTTGTTTTCACCTGTCCTTGAACGATGGCCTTCAGCAGGTGAAGCACAGCATGCCTGGCCTCGGCCGGGCGCTCCGGCTGCAGCATGTCAGCCACCACCTTCCAGATCGCTTCCACGGCGTGCTGGGAACGAGGACACAGCAGGAAAGCTCAGCTTTTCCTGGGCCAGTAGGTCAGTCATTAATTGTGGCAATGAATGAATCCAGGGATGAACCCCAGGAGACACCAAATCCCGTCCCACATGACAAGCTGCAGCCCAGGAACTGAAGTTCCTCATTCATACACTCACTTCAGTGTGAAGATTAGTGCAGAAACCTTCACTCAGCTACAGGATGAGCTCAAAACCGATTGGAGGCTGCTTGCTAGCAAGCCAGAGGGAGATAGAAAACCCCTTTTTGCCATCAACCCCATGAACTGTCCTGAATATTCACAGCATTCTCCTTCCAATCAGTCCAGGAAGCTCATCAGCTCCATCCTCTGCTCCACGGCTGGTAGGCTGGACAAGGCCAATTTCCATTTACAACTCTGGGCAGCACAAAGCAGCCTCTGGGATTATCCATTTTAGAAGGCAGTCTGAACTACAGGAGCCATGTAGGATAGGTTAAAAGTTCCTGCTTAAATTTCCATCCTTCCAATGACTCACTGCACATTCTGGAACTTACCTCTTCAATTTTTTTGGTTTTTGCCACTTCACAAATCTGACTGATTGCTCGTATCCTGTTACTCAATCCACACTCTATGCTCAGTTCCTGGAAAGAAATGGAGAAACAAGCTGACATTTACCCTTTTCTCCAAGGGGAGAAGGAATTCTGGTCTCCCTTTTTTGTGTTTTCCTCCTTGTGTGCCAGCTGTTCTACTTACAGTCTTACTGTATCAATTACTGGAATAAACTATTTTATTTTTGATTTCTACAGAACTGTAGGATTTTTATAAAACAGAAGCAGTTCCCAGCTTGTGCAAACTGCCACCACAGAAACTTCATTAAGCTCAGAGTATAAAAAAACAGGGGAACAGGGAAACATCTGATAACCCAACATAAGACACCACCATTCTATCAAGTATCTCCAAAGTACTCAAACACTGAACAACTAAAATGCTGGAGCTGCAAAGTAGGTGACTTTTACATCCCTTTCACCAGAGAATGAGTTGAGAGATCAGGAGGGGGAATGATTCAGGAGGGACTGAACGCCAAAAGAGCAAGGATTAGGAGCAAGCCCTCCTGCACCCTCAGCTCAGGTGACCCAGGCACTCTCCCCACCTTTACAGGCTCAGTTCTCACACCTTGAGTATTTCTGCAGTGATGATAAACTCTGTCTGCTTGCCCTCCGACGACTTGGAACTTCCCCGGGACGTTCCCAGCCCCAGGAGGTTCCTGAATTTCTCCTTCAGTCCGGAATCCTTGCTCTGAGGCTTTGCCATTGCTGCCAAGCACTGAGGCCCTGCAAACACAGAACAGCGTTCTGGTAAGGAAGGCCCAAGGGGAATGTTTAAGCAAGAAAATGCCAATAACAGCATCACACCGTGGCTTTTCCAAACAGCTCTGGTGTCTGAAGCCTTTTCAAACTTGGGAAAAGCCCAACACTGAGAAAAAACAGCGAGGAGCTTGTGCTGCTCCTGCCTGCTCCATGGGGATTGTGGAGCTCTAGAGTACCATTTGTGGGAGCTCCAAACACCCAGCCCCACCACACAGTCTGATTTTTGAAGTACAACCCCACGCACACACTCTTTGGAGGGTGTGAGTTGGATACTTGTTCCCAGCCCAAAGTGGCCAAGCACACAGTGCGTGTGGAAGCAGCAGACTTACAAATCTGAGCGTTGGAACACCCAAGAGCTGCCATGGCAAGAGGAAGAGGGGGGCAAGAACAAGCACAGCCATTACAAAATGCCTTGCCCAGTCCCAACCTGCTGCCCCTCCGGGACCCTGGAACCCTGCTGGGGGCAGGACCCCTGCTCCTGGCACAGTCAGCGGACACACTGCAGCCCCCAGCCCAGTGTCACTGGGGACACACTGCAGCCCCCAGCCCAGTGTCACTGGGGACACACTGCAGCCCCCAGCCCGGTGTCACTGGGGACACACTGCAGCCCCCAGCCCGGTGTCACTG
>JAWWEU010000034.1:15374954-15403692 GCA_035583155.1 Acropternis orthonyx | reverse complement strand
GGGGGACAGGGACAGGGGAGAGGGGCACGGGCAGGGGAGAGGGGCACGGGCAGGGGAGAGGGGCTGGACCAGGGGGAGAGGGGCACGGAGAGGGGCTGGACCAGGGGCAGTGAGGGCCCGGCTGGGACAGGGCTGCGTGTCCTGGTGACATCGCTCCAGGAGCCCGGCGGGTGGCAGTGCCTGGGAATGCACCTCCAGCAGCCTCTCCGTGTTTGTGTCCCCGTGGTGTGACCCCACTGCTGTCACCTGCTGTCACCTATTGTCACCTGCCCCCCCAGGTCCTTCCAGCCCACCCTCGCCCCACGCTGGCTCTGGGCAGGGCTGGGGGGCTGTGAGGTGTTGCTGCTGGGTTGGGACTGTGGGTTCAGCCCTGGTTGGGGTCCCCGGGGTGGTTTGGTGGCATGTGGGGCTCTGTGGGAGACCGAGGCACCTTTCCCCGAGCCTGGAATCTCTCCCATCCCTTGCAGTGAGCCAGATCTGTGGCACCGCCAACATCCCGAGGCGCAGCAGGAGGAGGAAGAGCATTGCCATTGCTTATGAACCCGGGCAGGGGGATGGTGCTGAGCCCCAGAGAGCACGCTGGGAGCCCAGGGACTGGCGGGAGCAGCTGGAGCGCATCCGGGAGATGAGGAGGAACAGAGATGCTCCCGTGGATGAGATGGGAGTGGACAAGTGCTATGACACCAGTGCACCTCCACAGGTAACAGCACTGCCACAGGGAACAGCATCCTGCTGCCTGCTCCTCCGTCAGGCACAGGAGGACACAACCCAAAGCCTCTCCCATCCTCATGTTGCTTTGGAGTTGTCCCACTTGAGATGTTTCCAGAGCAGAAAAATGAACATGGGGTGGATCAGGACTCTGGGCTGGGGTTGGTCCCACAGGAGGCCATGGATGTGAGGAGCAGTGCTGTCTTCTGGGGAAGGCTGGCAAAGCATGAAGCCACATCCCTTCTTTTTCTTAAAAACTTCTATAGGAGTCCAAGGAAAGTATCCAGTAAGATGGCTCTGGAATACGGAGGAGAAACAGTATGGAAAAAAGGCAAAGGGAGCTGAGAAACAACTTTCCAGGCTGCTTTTATGCTCCTCAAAGCAGGACATGAGCGTAGGGTGGCCTCCTCCCCTCTCAGGATCCACTTTTAAGGGATACTGGTTGGAAGGAAGGGCCATGCTGGGATGGCTCCATGCTTCCCAAGCCTGGGAACAATCAAAGGCCACAGATGTCACCTCCCTCCGAGAGGCCCCTTGGCATCAGTACAAAAAACAAAGGCATGGTGGGACCTGGGGCTGCAGGGCTGTGCTCTGTGCGAGTGGGAATGTGGACAGGCTTGGAGGAGCAGTGGGAGTCCTGGGAATGGGATCAGCCATGGGCAGGCTCAGGAGCAGTGGGAGTCCCTGCAATGGGATCAGCCATGGGCAGGCTCAGGAGCAGTGGGAGTCCCTGCAATGGGATCAGCCATGGGCAGGCTCAGGAGCAGTGGGAATCCCTGCAATGGGATCAGCCATGGGCAGGCTCAGGAGCAGTGGGACCTGCTGGGCTCTGAGGGGGGGGTCTGGAAGTCACAGCTGCAGAGCCTCTGCACATGGAATGCTGTCCTTGCTGCTGGCATCGTGCCATGGGCTTGGATCCCTGGGGAGAGGATGAGCTCTGGCCCCGGATCCGGACGGTGTCACATGCTCCAGAGCCACGTGGGCTGGCAGCTGTGGGGCCAGGGGAGCCACGGTGCACCACACGGAAATAACTCCTCTTCCCTAGGGAAGCAGGCTTGTTGCTTCCAAGACAAAGTGGATGTCGTAACCCTCTGCTCCTCACACCATTTCCTTGTACTCGGAGATTATCCTATTTCCACGCACTCAGGGATTTTTCTTGGAGCACCTGTGGTTTTGTAAACTTTGTAAGAGAGCTGGAGGAAGGATTGTGTCCCACGTTATCCTGGGTCAGTCCAGGTTAGTTGCATCATCCTCATTCTGGTGGGGGCAGAATCACATCTGGAGAAAAATAATTGGGAAACAGGAGGTGAATGGCCTGGCTAAACCCTGCAGGGCAGCAGCAGAAGAGCTTTTGGGTTTGTCCTTCATCTCCCAGTGTCTGTCATCCCATATCTTCGGATTTGATTCCATAGGGAGCTCACTGGAGTCAGATACCCAATTCCTACTGAAACCTAGTGGGAGAGGGGTGGGGTTCTCAAAAGCTGCTTGGAGCAGAAGTTGTATCAGAAGTCATGGGGCGTTTGTAGTTGTGCATCCTGTGGGGTCTCCTGAGAATCCCATCCTCAGGAAAAGCTTTGTCTGGCCCTTTGTGGTTCAGTCCTTTGGGTGTGAGATCCCAGGAGAGAGAGCTGCTCTCTGCCCTGTCGCATATCCTGACAGCTTAGATGGAAGGTGTTTCTTTTCTCCCTTTATTGTGTGATGGAATTAAAACGTTATGGATCATTCCTGTTGCAGCCTTCCAGTCTCTTGTAGGCAGATACAGCTGAACCAGGGTGGGAACATACCCTGCACTGGACTGCAGATGGTGCTGGATGGGGGAAGCGAGCCCTGGAGGTGGCTCTGGGGGCCTCAGGGGGTCTCAGAGCCTCCTTTCCCCCAGGTTATGCGCTACCAAGTGCTGCTGTCGCTGATGTTGTCCAGCCAGACCAAGGACCAGGTGACGTCGGCCGCGATGCTGCGCCTGCGCCAGCGCGGCCTCACCGTCGACAGCGTCCTGCAGATGGACGATGCCACGCTGGGGAGCATCATCTATCCCGTGGGATTCTGGAGGGTGAGTGCAGGATCGTGATGTGCACGTAGAGGAACCCCCTGTGTGCCCTTCCCCAGGGGGGATCTCTCCCCTGGAGTCAGGCTGAAGGCTGGATTTTACACCAGTTTTGGCGCTTTGTGTTCCCAGCAAGATGAGATGGCTCCAGGCTGCAGGGCCCAGAGTGTGCAGGGAGGTTGGAGCTTCCAGCTCTCGGTGTTTTAATTCCAAGGAGACACCAAGGGTCTGTCTCCCCTCCACAACTCCCATGTGTGGCCTCATCTGTAACACAGGCTCAGGAATGGTTTGTTTTCCTGTCTCTTTGCCCTGCTTTGGAGGGCAGCTTGGATTTTGTGCCTTTCCCCTTGGTTTTCCAGAACAAAGTGAAGTACATCAAGCAGACAACAGCCATCCTGAAGCAGAAATACGGGGGTGACATCCCGAGCACTGTGGAGGAGCTGGTGCAGCTGCCAGGGGTTGGGCCCAAAATGGCCCACTTGGCCATGAACATTGCCTGGGACAGTGTGTCTGGAATAGGTAGGGTGGCCTGTGTTTCCCATTCCTCTCCTAAATCCTGCCTGATCCATTCCCTGGGCAGAGGGGAAGCATTGCAGCTCCTGCCCCAGGACCCTGACAGCATCCCTTCAGTTCATCTGCAGGGTATGTGGGTGGGTGAACGATGTGACCCTCAAGCACTCACTCAGTGTAGGACTTAAGCATGGATCCAGCTACTGTTTTTTCCCCAAATTCGATAGCAGAAATCACCAAGTGCAGTCACTCCCCTCAGATACTGCCCAAGTGTTGCCTAATTCAGTAGGCATCCAAAATTCTGTGTTACAGAGCAATGCTTTGAAATCTGTTTGCTGTCAAGTGAAAGAGATGTCAGGGTAATTTTGTGATTTGGGGATATTGTAGGACAGTCTGAAGTTATTTTTTCCCATGCCCTCCCTGGGCAGCTGTTCCAGAGCTCTGCCACCCTCCATGGAAAGAAGTTCTTCCTCACCTTGAGATGGAACTCGTTGTGTTTTAGTTTATGGCCATCAGTCCTTGTGCTGTCGCTGGGCAGAGTCTGGCACCATCCTCTGACACCCCTTGGGGATATTTGTGTGGATTGATGAGATCCCCCCTCAGCCTTCTGCTCTCCAGACTAACCAGGCCCAGCTCCCACGTTCTCTCCTCACCACAGAGATGCTCCAGACTTACCCTGTTTGTTGAGCAGCGAGTGCAGGAGGGGCAGAGCTGTGCCCGGTGTGCTGTTGGCAGAGGGGGCTGGACCATCACCTGCAGGTCCCAGCCTGGGACCCCTGGGGGACAGATTAATATTCCAAACAGATTTGCTGCTTACTGGGAAGGCCAGGAGTGGTGTCACCCCGTGAGCGAGTGCTGGAGGCTGGCGGGGGCAGGAGTTGGATGCTGCAGCCCCACTGGGGACCGTCAGCTGGATGAACCATGGCCCCTGCACTACATTTGACAGCCCTTGGGGTCTGTTGTTCTCCCTGCTGTGGAGGAGGGAAGTCCAGGGGCAGCCAAACCAGCCAAGTGTTTTCCAAATAATTGTGTGCTCAGTTTTGATTTAGGAGGCAAGGCTTTGTCTTCCTGTTTACAGCAATTTCCTGAGTTTTGCCCAATTAGCCCTAGAGACAGGTTTATCACTGCTGATCTAACAATAATACACTTTGCATTCAGAGCTTTTTAGCTCAAAGCACTTCATGCTCGTTTGAGCCTCCCCAAACCCTCCCGTGCTGGTGGGTATGGTGACATGTGTTTTCCATCCGGGTAAACGAAGGGGCAGACGTTGCAATTTGCGTAACATCAGCAGAAATGCTGGGAGGATGAGGATGTAGGGAGGAAGAGAACAGGGCACAGGCTGCCCTGTGTCTGCTCCACTGGAGCAGGGGAACCTCTGGAGTGAGACTGCCTGGGATTGTGTGAGCCTGGGGAGAAACATCCACCCCAAATAGTTTTGGCTCTGGGCCTGGGAAGAAAACAGCACATTTGTTCTTTGAGTGAGTCTCCCTTCCCCTCCTCTCCCATTCCTGTTCCTGCTGCCTGCAGGGGAAGCCTTGCAGGTCCCTGGGCCCAGTGGGCTGTGACAGGCAGCTCTTGGCTGTGCTCTCTCTGTTCAGGTGTTCTCTCTGCCCCACCTAAACTCTGGGCTCTCCCTTCCCAGCTGTGGACACCCACGTGCACAGGATCACCAACAGGCTGAAGTGGGTGAAGAAGGAGACCAAGTACCCGGAGGAGACTCGGGTAGCACTGGAGGACTGGCTGCCCAGGTGAGGCTGCAGGAGCCATGGCTGCACACAGTCCTGCTTCCAGCATTTTCAGTGACTGTGTTTTGGGAACGTGCTCTTTTCCAAGCACTAGCTGCAGGTGTTCCTCCTCTCCCGGAGAGCTGAAGCAGCAACATCTCAGCTGCTTGGTTGTGTCCTGGCTGGCAGATGCATCAATCACCACCAGTGCAGCTGGAGCTCTTGATCCCTGATTTTTGCCTTGACAAGTTTACCATGACCCAGGCCACGCACAGGACTTTGCTGAACCTAATGGCCACAGCAGGATCAGCCCAGGGCTGGATTCTGGCCTTCACTGATGTTTAATTTTCAGTAGCAAACACCAGCTGACAGGTACACGGGGACGTCTCCACACCTGGCACACGCCTTGGCACAAGGGAACGACAGTGGTGTCATTGTCCTTTGCTCCCACCCAGCCCAGCAGGATCTGGAAAGGTTGGGAGGGCTGTTCCTAGCAGGGATCAGGAAAGGCTGGGAAGCTGGAACTCGCCTCCAGGCGCCTGGGGAAGCCAGGAGGAACAGGCAGTAGGGGAAAGGGTTCCTCAAACAGCACAGGCTGTTCTCTAAACCCTCTGAGCAGCTGTATGGGAATGCTTCTGTTTCTCTTCTCACTGCAGGGATCTCTGGAGGGAGATAAACTGGCTCCTGGTGGGCTTTGGCCAGCAGACCTGCCTGCCTGTGAACCCTCGCTGCAGCCAGTGCCTCAATCAGGACATTTGCCCGGCTGCCAAGAGACACTGAGGGATCATCCAGCCTTTGGAGAGCCACAAAGCTGCTTGGGCTGAGCAGCAGCTGAACTCAGCCCTGGTAAAGCTGGGCCTTGCACAGGGCTGGCTGTGTGACTGCAGGGAACAGGAGCTGCTGCAGCCAGCTCAGCATCTTGGGTGGGAGCAGCTGCTGGTGAGGGCTCGGCTCTTGAGAGGAAAAAGGGGCTTGGAGAGTGCAGCAGTCCTGCTGTGCCAGTGCTGGAGGCTCCAGCCTGTGTGAAAGCCTCAGCATGCCCCAGCTGTGCCACACTGAGTCACTGCAGAGAACAGCTTTGTCCTCAGGGACTTGCTGCTGCTTGTAAATACGCATTTAATAAAGGTAGAGGGAGTATTTTTGCACCCACGAGGTTTGCTGGTGTCTGTGTGACACAGGGCAGGGGGAGGAGGGCGTGGGTGACCTCAGCAAAGCTGGGACCATGGCAACCAGCCCTGCCAGCTGAGAGCAGGCAGCACACACCTGCCAGCCCAGGCTGCAAGGGACTCTGCCACAAGGTGTGGTGGCAACAGGGCAAGAGGAAACAGCCTCAAGCTGGGCCAGGGCAGGTTCAGGTTGGACATCAGGAGGAATTTCTTCACAAAAGGGTGGTCAGACAGTGGAAGGGGCTGCCCAGGGAGGTGGTGGAATCCCCATCCCTGGAGGTGTCCAAGGAATGACTGGCCGTGGCACTCAGTGCTCTGGGCTGGGGGACAAGGTGGACTCAACAGTCTTGGAGGTCTTTTCCAACCTGAATGACTCTGTGACTCTGAGGTACAGCTGAAGCCTTCCCGAGCCAGGATCAGAGGTGATCACTGCCTGGACAAGTGACCTTTGGGTCCTGGCAGCAGCAGAGCAGGAGGTCACGCAGGGACAGCAGATGAGCGAACCAGTGTCACTCTGTGTGTACCAGCAAGGGTTACAGCGGCCATGGAAGCCAGGCTCCTGTGTCCTCAGGAGCTGCCAGAAGGGACACCACCACCCCTGTGTTCTGTTCTTCAAAGAAAGGGCAGTGCTGACTTCATTGTGGAGCTTCAAAGGAATAATTTCAGCTCCTCTTTAAACAGGCAAGGGAGGAAGCAAAGTTTACAGTGTGCTAAAGGCGGCTGCAATTCCGCTCTGAAGTTCCCTGCAGCAGCTGAGGAACGAGCAGATAAGTCCTGGGTACATGGGAGACCAAGTTTATTACTGACATTACAGTGTACATTATGGTTTTGCAATGCAGCTGACAGCCTTATACTTTAATTGATTTTTTTTTTTTTCCAAGTTAAATGCACAGGAACTGAATAATTACTACTGAGCTACAAGATGTGAGGAATACGGTAATGCTTCAACCAGGCGCAGTTTCCATGGACTAAGCAGAGATTAAGATTTTAAATCTTATCAGTACGGATTCGCACACCTGATTTCTTTTGATCTGCATTCAAAACTACATGTTCTTCCCTCCCCCTCCCCCCACTCAACTACAGCAGTCTTGGATGAGAAATGGGGTATTTACAACAGGTCTTTGCTCTCTGAGCTGTATCAGGGTGTCCTGGGAATGCTCTGCCCTGTGCAGCCCGGGCACTGCCGGGGTTTGGCGATGCGGGCACAGGAAGCAACATGCACACCATGAAAAAGGGCTCCTTCCAAACATCACCCATTGAGGGAAGATCATATTTTGGGGACCAGAAAGAGAGCAGGTAATTTGAGGAGGGGTAGGAAAGAGGAGTCTTAATGGCAGAGCCCTGAGGGGAGGCAACCACTTCCCCATGCCCCCTGATCCCGCTGCCTGTCACCAATAGCCAAACACCTGCACCAGTTCCTCTCCAAAGTCATTATCTGCAACCTGTTCAGCCCATCAACAATCTTAAAAGAGAACTTTCCTAAAGAGAACTCGTCTCCTGCACCCCTGAGGCTCTCCAAGCTCACCTGCCAGCAGCAAAGAGCCACAGGGCATCAGCTGCTCCCCATGGGGAAGCCAAACACCCAGTGCTGAGCCCCAGCCCACTGCTGAGGAGAGCAGAGAATGGTATAAGGCACCTTTTAGCTCCATATTTTGGAAACACCTTAGGAAATACACGCAGAGCCATATATCCATACATCCATAGCACACTGACTGACCTGAGGGCCACAGGCTTTAATCACAGCAGTGCTGGAGTGAGGCAGGGCACAGTCACCACTCCTTGCTAGCCGGGTGATTGCTGCTGTTTGCTTTCAGCTGGGAGAAGTGGGTTTGTGCTCCACTGTCCTGCTGTGCCCGCTCCCTTCCCAGCCTGCGCTGGGATTGCTGCTGGAGCACGGGAGGGAGTGGGACAGCCCAGTGACAGCTGGGCACTGCCCTGCTAACACACCTCCGCTGCCTGGGAATGTTGCAGTTCAGCTGAGTCACCTTCCCTCGCACAGCCAAAGGCAAGTCATAAAGAGCTGGAATGGGCTTAATCTGTAATGCTTTAAAGATACACGTTGGAGGCTCGAATGCCCTGAGCAGGGGGTTGAAGGAGGCCACAGAAGGCCAGAGCAACTCCCCGTTCCATCACACCTCTGCCAGCTTCTTCTCCAGCCCCACAGAGACCCCACAGCTTTGGAGGGTACCCTTCTGATGGCAAGACACACTCACGGGCTGGAGGCACCAAATCCCAGCCCAGGTGGGACCCAGAGATGCTCCAGCCCCAGCTCCCCACACCGAGCCCGCAGCTCCAGCCGCATCCCCACGTTCCCCCCTGGAAGCAGATGCTGGGTTGTCCTCACTTCCAGGTCTGTCCAAAGAGCTTTTGGAGCATTCTGTGTCCCTCGTCTTCGTGCGCCACCCGGCAGGAGCGGCCCCTCCCCGCCTTCCACGGCTGCAGGTGGAGAGGGCTGGGTTGGGGTTGGGTTTTAAATCCTGCCCTCTCCCCTCTGCAGAGCTGTCGGGGATGAAAAAGGGGCTTTTATTACCAGGGCAGGAGCTGCTGGTGGGAGGGAGGTTCCTAAACTAACTGGAAACATATGGGACTTCATTAAAAAAAAAAAACCAAAAAAACAACAACAACAAAACAATCATTTTTGCTTCAATAGCAAAGCCAACGAGAGTGATTTCTAGCCACAGTCCATTCTCCCATCGTGGGATCAGCTAATGGGGTGCCAGGGAGGGGGTACCAGGCACACCCCACCCTGTGGGCCCCCACCAGGAGCCATGAGATGTTTGCACAGGGGCACAGAGCATCTCACGGGGCTCAGTCTGGGACACCCACGAAACCAAAACAAGCACCCCAAATAAAAAAAGAATTAAAAAAAGAAGTAACAGAAGCCTAAATGATTCAGGAAACAAGACTTAAAATTCTTCCAGTCCTTTCTCATAGGAACAGGGGACGGTGGGCAGCCAGAGCCAGGCTCGAGAGCAAGCAAGAAAACTTTGGTCACATTTGTCTTATGAGAATCGCTGGTGAGTAACAACAACAATAATAACAATAATAATAATAATAATAATAAAAAAAAATAAAAATAAAAAGGACTTTAAAATACGCCTTGTAAAAGCAACCAGTGAAGAGCAGAGCACAAAGCATCTCACGTGGACACCGAAGGACAGGGCGTAGGCACCTCAGAAACGTCCGAGCTGGGGCGGGAGGGCGGGGGTGGCCACCAGCCAGGCTCAGAAATTGCTGAAAATCTCCCGTTTCTTGTTCCAGTCCATCTGCGGCGCTCGCTTCTTCACCCGCTTGGCCCTCACCTTCTCCTTGGCCTCGGCGGCCGTCGGGCTCAGGCTCAGCCCACTCTCCTCAAACGGGTCCTTCTTGTCCCCGTCCCCGTCCTGTGTGGAGAGGGGAGAGATCTCAGCCACGGCAACACCCCCACAGGGACCTGGTGTCCCGTGGCACTTCACCCTGGAGAGGCCTTTCACAGAACCACTGAGGCAGGAAAAATCCTCCCAGACCATCCAGTCCACCCTGTACCCAATCCCCGCATCTAACTTTTCTTTCTAAAGCCACTCCAGCAACAGGCTCCCAACCAGAAACCCCGGTCCACCAGTTCTGACCCCCACGGTCCTGCAGTGCCACATCACCGCGTCCTCAGGGTACGATTGAGGTCCTGACCAAAACACTTTTACCCCACTCTTGGGGTCTCCGAGAGCCCGTCCAACCCCACAGGCCTGGGAAGCACCGTCCCAGCTGGGACTGGGCTCATCAGGGCTGGTGTCAACGGGCAGCAGCTCCGTCACAGGCACGGTCTGAAGCTTCTGCTTCACTGATCACGTCCACATTGAGGCTCTGGCAGCACCAGCCTGGAGCCAGCCAGGGTGGAAGTGCCCGAGGAGGTTTGGGGCGGAGGCTGCACACAGAGCTTGCACGGCTGCACTCGTGTCAGGAGTGGGCAAACACACAGAATGGAGACCTTCACCTTCAAGGAAACATTTTAAAGCTTTCCTGCTGGCACTGCTCCCCAGCACGCATGCCCAGCTCCAAAATAATGATTGCACAAACCCTGCTGATAACCACGGGCAGGTCCTTCCACCAGCGCCACAAGATAACAGCTCCGGCTTTGCTGTGGCTCAGCAAAAGCAAACTGACCCAAAGTAACCCAAACTGAGCCCAGACAAACCCCCACTCCCCCCAGGGCCTCTGGCTTCTCACACAGAGGTGGGACAGTGAGCCCTGCAACAGCCCCACAGTGACTCCAGGGGAGGAGCACTGGGACACAGCCCAGTTTGCCAGGTTTTCCACCCCAGAGACTCTGACTTCTCATGCAGTGACCCCTGAAACAGACCAGAGGTGACCCCAGGGGGGGAATCACCACCAGGACACAGCCTGGTCTCCCAAAGGCAGCAGCCGCTGGAGCAGCGCATGTATTATTTACTGCTCGGAGGGAAATGGAGATGCCAGACTGCAGGCGTTTGGCCACAGCTGGTGTCCGGCGGGGTTCTGAGGCTCTGGGTGCTCCAAGTGTGAGCACTTGCTGCTGTCAGGTTCCTGCTCCCAAATGTCCTGGATTTTGGCTGCTGGGCGGGTACAAACGAACCCAAGACTGGGACACAAACTGAAAACACACGGACACGCAGTTTGTACCTATGCCAGGGTGTAAGGGGAGGGGCAGTGTTCGGGGTTTTACCTCTGATTCCTTCCCAGGACTCTGCAGGTCGCTGTGAGATGAAGACGTGGATCCTCCATTCAGCTGGAAGAAACGAAAATGTTAGCCTGGTGTGTGCAAAGACAGAATTAGACAAAAAAATGAAAAGCGGGGTGGAAAAATGCTCCACCCTGGTGGGGATGGTCCTGCTGACCCAGCTCACACAGGGGCTCACTGGGATTTCCCAGCAGAGCTGCTGCTCTCCCACATCCCCCACCCCAAGCAGAGCATGGTCCCCCTCCTGCCAGCAGCAGGATGTCACCCACCTCCTAAACAGAGCCTTATTCGACCCCTGAATTAAAGCTGTAGTGGGGAGCAATTAAAACCAGCCAGCAGTAGTGAGGCTGAGCTAAATGAGCCTTGGGGACATTTTGAGCATCCCCCTGCTCTCCAGGCTGGAGACTCATCTCCCCAGGCTCACCTGGGGGAGCAAAAGAAAGACCCCGATCCCCTGTGGCCACCCCAACACAGTCCCCCCCAGCCATGGGGACATCCTGGAGCAGGTGAGGACTCACCTGAGTCTGTGCAGATCCGTTTGTCATGGGCTGAGGAACCACACCTGGACGACACAGAGAGAAGCCCAGTGAGCACCCTCAGCCAGGAAAGCATCCCTCAGCATCGCCCACGTGCCATCCCCCACCTGTCTCTTGGCTTTGCCCTGTGCTGTTTCCCTGCCCACACGGAAGCCTCTCCACCTTCCCTGTCCCCTTCTGGAACCACATCCTTGCCCATTCCCCAGAATTCACTCAATATCACCCTGTTTTGATCAGAACAAAACACCTTCCAGGAAGGGGACAAGCACTAACAGCAACACACTACCTTTTTTTCTTTTTTGACCACTATTAATTTTTCTTCAGAAGTTGTTTAATTAAAAACAGCTCAAAATTCTTCACCAAAATCAGCATCTTGGTGGAGTCACAACAGTGTGTGGCACCCTGGATGTTTATTTGCCCCTTCCAATGATTTACACTGATAATACCCCACATTATGGCAAATGTAATGCATTTAAGCTGCCAGTCACAATGATCAAGCCGTTGCCCCGGGCATTATCCTGTCTCATCTGTCCCAGACAAACAGATGTGTTAATTGTGATGGGATTAATCACTGAATTGTGTTGAGCATGGACTCTTCCCTACAGACCAATCTGGGGGCTGATCACTGCAGGGATTTCTAGGGCAAAGCAGTGTTTAGAAAAAACAAACCCAAATCTTAATTTGCTGGTGCAAAAACCTCCATTGTGGCATTTGGATCCTTAAATATTTAATCATACTGAATGTTGGATTCGTGTTCAGAGTACAACAAGCTCTGAGCAACGGGCATTAGGAGAGTCAGCTCAGAGCAGAAGTGATGTTAAGGACTCTGATATCACAAGAGGCTAAATTTTAAGTTGTTTAAATGAGAAGCAAGCTTCAAATCACAAGGGATATTAAAGTAGAAGTGGACTTCAAGACAAAAAAGTAATTTAAAAATGAGGCATGTCTAGAAATACTTCCATATTTCCTTAATCCTAAAAGGCCTTAAAATCCACTCCTTGGCTTAAAGGTTGAGGTGCTCAGGATCATTGGAAATGGTCAGTTTGAGGGCAAAGCAGTTCAATTAAGGAGTACAGTTATTACTTCCTCTTGCCCTGCAAACGAGAGAATCTACCAGAGCGCTTTGTCACCAACCCAGGTGCGGGCACAGACCCAGTTCCTGGGCTCTGCTGGATGCACCGAGACAGCAGCGAGTGCGGCGTGGCCACGGCAGGGGCTGGAGCCCCCACCCACCCACCCAGGGGCTCCGTGGCTCCGGCTCCGTCCCTGCCCTGGGAACAAGGGCTGCTTTGTGGCTGGAGCTCTCCGGGCCCCGCAGGGCACCTGACACCGACCGCCTGACCCACTTCTGTGCACAAATCCACCCACTGAGCATCCCGGGAGCCGGAGCAGATAAGGAGCAGCGTCCTGGGAACGGAGCTCCCCACGGAGCAGGAAGGGGGGGCACCGGGGCACGGCGGGCTGGGAGCAGACGGGCAGCTTTCCCTGCCAGGTTTCAGCAGCAAGGAGAACATTTCCTGCACCAGCCACCCGTGATCACCCGGCGTGAAACCCTTGCCGCTGCTCACTCTGGCTTCGCTCCGTGCTGCTCCAAGCACCCTCAGGTTCCTTCGCTGGAGCAAAGACCAACAGTTCATAGAACCATGTAAAATCCTGGAATGCTTCGGATTGGAAGGGATCTTGAAGTCCATCCCATTCCAAGCCCTTGCCTTAGGCAGGGACACCTTCTACCAGACCAGGTTTCTCTGAGCCCTGTCCAACCTGGCTGGGAAGGCTCCCACCGAATCCCACCACGCCTCAGTCACTTCATGGCAGCAAGTTCCTAAGTTAATTATTCACAATGTAAAAGTAACAAACTGTATTTTTGGCTGGATTAGGGTGTATTCTCATTATTTATAAATAGCTGGGTGGTGCTCAGGAAACTACTGAAGGATGAGACAGAAGGGAAACGGGACTCTCCCTTGCTCCTGAGATCCCACCCATGGCATGGTGAGTCATGGGAATGGCACAGGGTCACCCTGGGAAAGGCAGGTCTCACCTTTGGTGTGCTCCTCCGTGGGGGTCACCCCCAGCTTCTTGAAGTAATCATCTGTTTCGGGGTCCACCACCAGGAGCCTGGCTTCGTTCTCCCTGGATTTGATGTGGGACACCACCTCCGAGTGCCGCAGACCTTCCACGTTGATGCCGTTCACCTGCAAAGCCACGGCATCAGAGCCCCGAGCTGTGTCCCCTGGAGCAGAGATGCTGCTCCTGGCTCACAGACCCCCAGAACAGCCTCCTCTTTCCCTAAGGGATGGGATTTTCCTTTTTTAATGTCTGTTGGGACGACAGGAAAGCTTTGGGCTTTTTTCCTTCCCCCTCTCAAGCCAGTCATGGCCTCCCTAAACCCCCCCCAGTGCCTCTGCCAGAGCATCCTCCGTGTTACTGCACATCTCTGCCTGTATCCCAAGCACATCCGTTGGGAATCTCGGACCCCAGGCTCCACCACCACCTCACCCACCCAGGTCCCACCAAAATGCTCTCCCTGCCCTCTTTAGTGATGTCAAATCCAGCCTTTGCCTGGGATGTGCCCCAGGAATCTCAGGCTGCCTGTGAGGTGCAACTAAGCATGGGCACAAGCTTGGTGCCACTGGTGTGGCATCACTGTGCCATCCTTCATTCAGCCCCTTCTGATGGAAAATCATGAATCCCTGAGACTGCTACACGGATTCATCTCTCCCTTTCCTTCCTGAGAGTCAGGACCTACAGGGAACATGATCCTCTGCTCCCGATTGTTCCCCACAGCGAGGGGACCATTGTGATTCTGGGGCATTGTTCGGGTGGGAATGAATCACCCTTTGTCCCGCTGGGAAGGGCCCCGACAGCCTCAGCACGACCCGGAGCCGGCGGCTGTTCATCCTGGATGCCAAGGGACAGGGACAGGGCAGGAGGACACTGACTGCAGACCCTGAGCTGGGCCAGCTCCAGACTTTGGGCTCCCTTTGTGGGGGTCCAGGCTCTTCCCGGTCCCGGGGGCACAGCTGGGAGGGCTGGGATAAACAGGAACCCCATTCCCAGGCTTTGCACCTTGCTCCGGGCGCTGCCAACCTCAGCTGCTGGCTCATAACCCCAGCCCACCCCTGGCAGCACCATCCCACCACCCCGACCCATGCCCAGTGCTCACCCCTGGCTGAGCTGTGCCAGGAGGCTCAGGGGCAGCTCTTCCCCCCGCCCTGCCACAGGGCTGGGGTGGGCATCAAATATTTATCCAAGCCCCAAAGAGCAGGCAGGGAGGGGATTGGGTTTCCGAGCTCTCCAGCTCACCCCGCGCCGCTTTGTGTGTGCCAGGCACGGGGCCAAGCCCATCAATAAATAACACGACCCCTCGACAGGAGCCGCTGCCACCGGTGCCCCGCTCCCGGCCCGGCCCCACGCTGCTCCCAGCATTAAACTTTCAGGTGCTGGGAAGAGGCAGCAGCTCCCACTGGCTGGGGAACTCACGGGGCTGGAAAGCAGCGTTTTCCCAACTCGCTCTTCCAGGAGTGCATTTCCCACAGCCCTGAGCCAGCGGCGAGGGCCACGGGGCTCAGTCCCCGCCATGGCACAGCACCCCGGGGACACGGGTTAGTGGTGGCTGGGAAAATGGTTGGAACTTGATGGTTTTAGAGGACTTTCCCAGCCTAAACAATTCCATGATTCTATCCTATGATTCCATCTAGACTTCAGTGCTCACAAATGCCCACTTGGCATGAGTGGAAGAAGCCACTGCCACAGCAACTCCATTTTACGGCTTGGAATCACAGGGGAATACTGGGGGGAATCTGATGGAAAAGGTCACGAGACAGGGTCTGTTTCAGCTTTGGGCTTCCTGAGCTTCCCACCACTGCTGCTGTGCCCCCTCCCACCCGTGTGTGTCCCACCCCGTTACCTCCACCAGCCGGTCCTGGGGTCGCAGCCCCGCTCGGGAAGCCGGAGAGTCGGGATCGACCGAGCGGATGAACTGCCCCGGCCGGGACTTCTCGCTGTGCAGGTTGAAGCCGTAGCCATTGGGGCCTTTCTTCAGGTGGCAGAGACGTGGGCACAGCTCCTTCTGCCCGTTTAAATCCTGATTAACAGATGGGGGAGGGTGGGGGACACAAAACAGGGGGGTTAATTCATGGCTTTGGTTCGCCCCAAGGCAGAGGTGACCATAAATAAAGGCGCCGAGGAAGCGCCGTATCTGCCCCCCGTCCTCTGCACGGGGACAGGTTAACAAATGAATTTCCTCTCATTGAGTCTATTTTAGAAAACCAATTGTCCAAAACCACTCCAGAAAAATGAAAACAAAACAAAAAATGCATTTCCTTCACCAGGAGCGGCCCAGATAAACCCACCCAAACACTGGGACCCCCCCGACAGGGAAGATCCAAGGCCGAGCTGTGCCTGGCCCAGGCTCACCCAGACCCGGGATTAACCTCACTGATTTATTTAAGGCAGCACCACGCCCTTGATCCTGGTGACACTGGCATTGCCCACGGGTGCCATCACATCCCAGCAAGGGGGTCTGGGAGGATGAACCACAAAGTGCAACACAGGAATGCTGAGCTTGTGTAGAATGTCACAGCTAAGCCACTTCAGGGCTGATCCAAACTCCTTCATCCCCCCAAAGGAGGGATTTTACAGAGGAGGCCAAAGTGGGGACACACAGAGTGGTCATCCCTGGGGATCACCTGTGCTGGGGGATGGAATTCTCATAGAATTCCAGAATGGTTTGCACTGAAAGAGACCTTAAAGCCCATCTTGTCCCACCCCCTGCCATGGACAGGGACACTTTCCACTATCCCAGGTTGCTCCAAGTCCTATCCAACCTGGCCTTGGACACTTCTAGGAATGGGAAGGAATGCCACTTCTCTGGGCAATTTTGGCCATGGTTTCAATGGCCAGAAGGGACAGAGGTGGATCAGGGTTCAGTACCAGCCTGACCAACTCAATCCCAGCACCCAGGAACAAACAGGGACACGAGATGACCAGGCCTTACACACAGAATTGTTCAGGCTGGAAGGGGCCACGGGAGGTCATCTAAGTCCACCTTCCCTGCTCAGGCAGAGTTCCCTAGAGCACATCACTCAGAACTGTGTCCAGACAGCTTTGCTCTGGCACAGGAGGGGCACCAGGACTACCCTGATGGTGCTGAGCACCAAGTTCCTCAAAAACTACTCCCACAACAAGAGTCAACGCCAGCAACACCCCGTCACAGGCATCGGGGCACGCTGGGACCCGAGTTCTACAGAGATTCACTTGGCACCGCAGAGTTTTACCGAAAAGCGGCTCTGTGTGCTGACACCTCAACCCCAGATCAGCTTTTAAAGGGGAAAAACCATCAGTGCAACAACCCAATCCAGGACGGGGCTCCCAAGTGCCTCAGCTCCACGAACCAGGAGCAGCTCCATGAACCGGGAGCAGCTCCGCGCCCTCTGCACGTTTAACCCCCCTGGACTTTTCCCATGGCCCCGGAGCAGCCAGTTCAGCCTATCTGCAAACATTTCCAGCCTGCCTCGGAGCTCTTCAGCAACTGAAGAAAACAGGAAATGATTCAACCGGCCCGAGAGGGTCAGATTTGCGTGACCTTAAAGGACAGTCGGGGCTCTGTGCGGCAGGACCAGGGGGCACGTGCCACAGGCTGGGGGGGAACGTGGCTGGGATCACCAAAGTGCGCCTGAGATCACCTGCTCGGGGGTTTAAAGAAGGGCCTTTTAAAACCATTTCTCTCCTGCTCCGTTTTTCACGGGGTCAGAGTGACCCAGCGGCAGCGTGAAAGCACAGAGAATCTCTGAGAAAACGACCCCCAAAACGCTGCGTGCTGCTGGTGCTGCCCCAGCGTGGGGATCCCCCGGGGGACACACCAGGGTCAGTCCCTCCGCCTCTGGGATCGATCACCAGGGAAATCAAACCGCTCAGCAAAGAAACCACCCAGGGAAAAGCTTCACTGCAGGATCCCTTTGGCTGCGAGGCTGGTGACCAGTGCTGTGTCCTACACAGGCTCGGGGATCCTTTCACCAGAAAATCTTCAGCTTAAGGTCCTTAACTAGAACGAAGCCAACATATTTATTTTTTAAACTATACATATATATATAAAATAATCCCAACTCAGCATCTGTTCTGAGCAGAAATCCTCGGGCAAAACTGCTTATCCTCCCACGGAGATGATCCAGGGCTTTCGCCGGGCTCTTAAACCTCCCGGCTAACGCAATCCTTGGCTGCTGGAAAAAACAGGCCTTGGAGCTGAGCTCTGCAAAGCCCCTCTCTGGGATTAAGCAAACGCCGACACTCCCCTCGCTTCCCCCTGCTCCAACCCCCCCCCACTGACTCGGAGCCGCCGCCTCTCCTGCCAGCTCTGCTCTTTATTTTCTTTTTTACCCGTGCCAACGTTTCCCTGGTTGTGTTCTGGGAAGATATTTCCTAAGCTCCCGGGGGAATTTGGCCTTTGTGAAACCCAAGCCCTGCCACAAAGCGTTCCCTGGAACAGCGGCACGTTATCTGGGCTTCCCAGGAACCCGCCTGCAGAAACGCTCTGGTCCTGCTCCGGAGGAGGCTGCGCTGCCTTTCACACGCCAAGGACTTGAAAGCCAATTTGGATTAAGTTACATTCACATGGATACTATAAAGCAACAAAAAATAACGCTATTTTTTTGTCTATTTGCCTGAAAAAAAAAAAAAAAGAAAAATAATTGCCAAATGAAGCAAGCTTTTGTTTTTCTAGGAATTCAGATTCTGCCAGTGGCCACTAATTTAATAAACTGGATTAAGGAGGAATGGCAAGGCACACTCCACCTAAAAGTATCCCTGTCTGTATCATCCAAGGTGTGCGTGTGTAGGTAAACTCTGTCTGGATAAGCTGCACCGAAAACCCGTCTAAAACCCTGCATGTTCTCCAGCACTGCCACCCCATCCCTGGAGCTGCTCCTCGAGGCAAAGCATTGGAATTTTAGAAGGAAAAAGGTTTCGGAAGCACAGTTCAAGCTGCTCCACTTAAAAACGCACAAACAAGACATTAAATAACAATTAAACATTTTCAATAAAACAAAAAGAACCCCAGTTGGGTGTTGCCTGCTCTCACAATCTCATGGCAACTCTTGCAGCATCTTATTTTTTATTTCCCTTAGTTTCCAGTGCTGCTGTTGGGAATTGGGGTCCCCCCAGGGACAACCCTTGGCTCACCATGGTCACCTGGGGACACCCCTTGGCTCACTGGGGTCCCCCAGAGATACCCCAGGGCTCACCAGGATGCCGCAGGGCTGACTTTGTGCCACCTTGTGCAGGTCCCTGCAGTGATCAGAACCGTTCCTGTTTTGGGCACCCAGAGCTGGTATCACAAATGTCACCGTCTCTGATTAACGAGGGGTTTCCATGCCGTTAATCAGCCCATGCCGGCCTCCGTGCCAGCAGAATCCACTCTCAGCAGCACCAAAAGGAAGCAAACACACCTCCTGGGTTTTGAACCCAACCAAACCCACCTGCCCCAACAAAAACCCCTCCCCAGCAAAATGCCAGGAGGCCACCGGTGCCAGAGACTCGCTCACTGTCACTGCTGACTGACCCTGAGCCCCAGTTTTGGGACAGGGATATCCCCTTGCTCCCCCTGTCCTGAGCCCACTGCTCTCCCAAAGGACACCGACTCACAAAACCAACTCGCACCTTCACACCATCCCCCTCTCCAGCCTGACTGTGAGAAGGAACAGGGATAAAAAGGGCTTTGCAAAGACCAGCCCAAACAGCTGCAGAAATGACCAGAAGTCTCTCCACACCCGAGATGTTCGAGACAGCAGTGGCCAAGCCCCAGGACCGTCTCCAGCCCCTCTGACCCACAAACACATTCCCACAATGGGCTAAAACGCCTTTAAAAGCCACGATTTAGGGTTTTATTCCAGGAATAAAACACCGGTGCCAGCGTGGAAACCCAGCTCTCCTGGGTCCTCCAGGAGAGGAGGAGGACAAAAGCACACACACACACACAGAGCTGCTCTAGCGGCCGAGGCCGGGTCGGTACCGTCCGCCGCGGATCCCGGTGGGTCCCGGCACACCGTGGCTCCTGCAGGTCCATACGGAGAGCACCTCGGCACAGGGGCCACCCCGAACTCCTCTGAGGCTCAAAGGACACTCAGCACAGCTGGGAAGTGCACGGTGTCCCAGGGGGTGTCCCGGGGGTGTCCCGTGGCGACACCAGGATGGGAGCGGGAGCTCCAGCCCTGCTCGTCCCATCCCCGGAATGGGGATTTGCTCAAACTCAGCAGAGCTCATGGCCCAGAGTGACAGTCACCCTGTCACAGGGTAATCACCCGAGATCAGGGCTCAGCCCTAATCAGCTCAGTGCTGCCTGGGACCACCTCACCGTGATCCTGGCACCGGCCCATCCCTCCATGCCCATCCCGGGGGCAGCCAAGCAGGCTCCAGCCACCTCTGTCGGGAGCTGCAGCACCTGGATGCGCTCCAGGCTCTGGATCACCCGGCGACATGTCAAACCTTTCCGCCCCTGCTCAGCAGAGCTGGAGAAAACCCAGGCAGGAGCATTCCTGCCTAATTCACATTGTTAACATATTTTCTTTTAAGTCAGCTCCCGTGGTGTTTCCTCTCCTTTTCCAGGCGGTTTCAGTCAGAAAGCAGCTCCTTTGCTCCCTGAAAATCAAACCTCAGCAGCAGAACCCACCAGGGCTGGGGGACGCCAGGGTCCTGTCCTGCCCTGGGGCCACCTTGGGACACTGAGATGTCCTGCGAGGGACAGGGGACACTGCTTAGAGTCTCAGTGTCCATTCCCACTGGGATCTCTCCATCCTCTGCACTTTGGATTCGCCACTGCAGGCAGCAAGCACCAAGGGATGCAGAGCCACCTTTAGGGGCTGTGGAGGAGAAGTGCAGGATCCTGACCCAAATCCAAACCCCGGCAGGCAGAGGAGTGAGGGGCAACCCTGGGAGCCTGGCAGGAGCTGAGGAGGATGAGAAACCAGTCCAGGAAAGGGGGCCCAGGGGCCACAGCACCACCAGAACAAGGGGTCCATTTACACCCCCCTGACAGTGGCACCCTCCCTTGGTGGTACTGGTTATACCGGGAGCTAAGCCGAGCCTTGGGCAAGCTTTAATTGCCAGTATTATTATCACAGTTCTGCTGGAAGCTCAAAGGCTGCTGCCTTTGCTTAGATTAAGGGATGCACTTAACTTTAAGCAGATGTTTGTCACCCTGATCTGGGAAGGGGAGGGGTGAAAACCCACTGTTTTCCACACTGCAAAGGTGAGGAAAGCTGGGAGAAGAAGGAGCCCTCACCGTGGCTGCCAGCAGCACCCACAGCCCTGATTGCCATGAGAACCAGGGAACTTTGGGATGGTGCCATGGCTGGAGCAGGATTGCTGTCTCCACTCACCACCGTGCCAGGGATCCGCCGCCTGCTCCAGTACAGACGGGCTTCGTTCCCCTTCCCCCAAGGAACGACTCAAATTTTCCCACTGAAGCAGCACCAGAGAGGGGGCTATTGTAGCCCTGCATCCCCTGGGGCTGGGGGACCTTGGTGACACTGGGGGGGCACAGCTGACAGCAAATGTCACCCACCCAGAGAGCAGGACCGATGGCCGGCAGTGCTGTGGGGGGAGGCAGAGCACCCCCAGCTCTGCACCGTGGGGCAAGGACACAGCAGCTCTCCCACCATCCCCACTGCTGGGAAAAGCAGAGCAAGGATGATCCCGGGGCTTCCCCACCCCCGGATGGTCCTCAGCTCCTCGCCGGGATGCTGCAGCCCCCCACACACTGCAGGGAAGGGCTCAGGGCTCACTCCCCGTTCCCTCCCTCCACAGGGCTCACCCAGCTCCATCCCCCGGCTCCGAGTCAGCCAGAGCCGAGCGGCTCAAACTCCAGATGTTGCTGAAATGCTATAAATAACAGGGGGGGAAGGGGAGACGGGGCTGGTGGGACGCCAGGCCCACCGAAACACAAGCAGATGTTTCCCTTCCCTGCAGGGCCAGAGCTGGGACTGGGGAGAAAGGTGGCAGCTCCAGCACCCAGAGACCCCCCAGCACCGGCAGAAGTGGGGGTAACTCACAGGTTCTCCACCAGCCAAGTCAGGAATAAATCCTCAGGCAGGACCAGTAAACAACCTGGCTCCATTTTTATACAGCCACAACTCTAATTATCACCCGCCCCATTCCCGAGGTGTTTTGGCTCTGACACCAGCAGTCAAAGGAGGAAAACCTCATGTCATTCCTCCAGTGCAGACCTGGCAGCCCAGTGACACTCACTGCAAACTCCTTCCCCCCAGCACGTCCCAGGCAGGAGTGCTGCCACCTCCACACCCCTACAGCCAGGAGGAAGTTTTGGGTGCTGCCAGGGACAAAGAGGGACTGCAGAGTGTCCAAAGTCATCACTGCCCCGTGAGAAGAGGATGAGCACAAACACAGCTGAGCTGCCTCCAAATAGCTTTTTCCAGAGACTAAAACCACCAGAGTTACCTTAAATATCACCAGGAGGAGAGGGGGATGTTGCAGGGTCCTGATGGTGATGGCACAAACTGTGCCACCGTGTCAGAGCTCTGTGTCAGCACCAGGCACTTTGCCTACCCATCCCCAACACAGCTCTGGGCTGTTGTAGCTTATTTAAATCTCTTCCATTATTCAAATTGCTCCAATTATTTGAATTGCTCCAGATGGGTTTGAGTGATAGAAGCATTTTAAAAAAAAAAAAAAAGTGTATTTTTTTTAAGGGCAGCAGACACAGATCTGTGCTGTTTTCCCAGAGCTGCTCCCGCAGCATCCTCCCACCAGCCTGGGGGGCTCTGCCAGCACACGCACCCAACACCCTTTGGATGCATCCCGCCCTTTGGACACATCCCACTGCTTTCTCTGCCAACAGGCAGCACAAAGGAAGCGAGTGGGGATGGCAGGAGAGCAATTCCAATTAGCAGTGGAACGTGTCCAGCCACGGGCCCCGGCAGGACCCACAGCCAAGCCGCAGCTGATGGCGCAATTTGGATGTTTCAGGGAGTCTCCAGTCCCTGCCAGGGCTGCTGTGATGGATGGCAGCACCAAGTCAGGCTGGGCAGGGCGACACCAGGTCCCTGCTCTGCCCCCAGACGAGCCTGATGACAGTCTGTGAGGAGAAGGGGGAGAGGGATCAACCATGCAATGGAAACCCCATGCCCTCAGCACGGCTCCTTCCAGGGAAGGGAAGGATGATGCCCACAGTGGGTCCTGAACCTCAGCGGGGACGAAGTGGACCCAGGGACACCCACCCTGAGCCCTGCAGCCCTTTTGGACACAGCAAAGGGGACAGTGTGGGCCACTAGTGACCCACAGCCTCTTCTAGGGTGGTGCAAAATCAATCAAAAAAAATTACTGAGGTCTTTCACCATCCCCTGGCACTTCAGCAGCAAGAAGGGGTTTGCACTTTCCTGTGCCCTGCACCAAAGTGTCCAAGTCACCCCAAGCCTGCACATTCCAGTCGTTTCCTGGTGCTGTGGGATGCAAATCCTTTGGGACAGCAGGGTGGCTGTGGCAGGACCCTGGCAGAGCTGTGCCCCCAGCACAGCCAAAGGGTTGTTATCCCAATAAACTGCCAGGCAGGAGAAAACAAGCGCAGGAAGGATGTGGAGGGTGGGGAGGATGCCCGATGCCCAGCCCAGGGTGGCACTGCCCGCCAGGCTGTGCTGCCTGGCAGGATGGCACCGCTCCCCCCCTCCGGCACCCACAGCAGAGCAGGGCAATGGGAACTGCAGTTCCCTCCCGGCTCCCACCGGGGCTTCACCTCCAAACAATCGGCTGCCAAAGAAATCAGAGCTTGACCTTCACCACCGCCGCCCCGAGGCGAGGGGTAAGCCTGGATTTGCCCCTCTCCGAAATGTCAGGCACTGAACCGGAGCATTAGGGAAATCCCTGAGCACAAAGGGGCCTCTCAGGAGAGGGGCTGTGGCCGGGCCACGTCCTGCTCAGGACCGCGTGTCCCCACGTGGGGACAGCCCCGATGGGCGCATCTCCACTGTGGGAACACCAGCCCAATCCAGCTCCCTGATCCCCCCAGCAGTGATGACTCCAACTGAGCTGTCCTGGCCATTCCATGGCAATCCCACAGCTGGGGAATTTCTCAGCCACAAGCTGCGGGAAGCAGCATTTTTTCCCCCCTCTTTGCTGGCGTTTGAGCAGACTCAGACAGCAGAGGCACCCACGCTCCCTGCCCCGGGCAGGGCTGGAGCCAGGAACAGCAGCACAGGCTTGGCTGGAGCAGGGAGCAGCTGGCCCGGCCCAGGGAGAGACCGGGAGGAGGGAGGGAGGACGGAGGAGACCGAAACCGCCACGTGCACGTGTTTTCGTTGAGAGAGAACTTTTCCAGCACAATCTGCCAAGGGAACACACAGCCAGGATACCAGCGAGCTCCTCTGCTCCACAGGGATCAGTTCCAGGACTACGTGGGGCAGCAGCATGGGTCCGGGCAGGCTGGAATTTGTCCAAAAGGAGAAAAACGGGATCTCCGTTCTGGATTCAAAGTGATGTCATCAGATCCAGAGGGATCTGTTTTCTAGTGGGTGGGAGGGAAAGGAGCATCAGTCACTGTGGAGGGTTTAAGCTGCTGGAACAGGGGGAAAAGTCCTTCCCACGCTCACCATGAACCCCCAGGTGAGAAGAGGGATTGCTGTGGACAATAGGAAGGCAGAGGGAGATAGTGGGAATGAGCTTCCCTGATCCTGCAGAGCTCCCTCCCTCCACAGGGGCCTGATGACATGCCCCAGGGGAGAGACATGTCCCACTCCCCAACACCCCAAAACAGAGACACCACGGCACATCTCCACGTCCTCTGCACTGCTCCAAGGACAGGTGACGGACCCCAAACGGAGCCTCCTGTGCAGGGCAGAGCCCAGGGCACAGCTGCCCCCCAGCCAGGGGCTGTGCCGGAGCCGGGCACCACCACCTGCCCTTTGGACTCCCCTGCTGCTTGCTGGGGCCAAGTCTTGAGCAATCACCAAATATTCATGTGTGCTGGCCCCATTCCTCACCTTCAATGACCCCGGCCATCAGCAGGAATCCAGTCCTACAGCTCTGTGCTCCCACGGCTCTCAGCTGGCACTGGGGATGCCGAGGGAAATCCCCTCGAGGTGGTGGGGGCACCGTAGGGAGCACCCTCCCACCCTTGAGAACACCCTGCACCCTGTTACAGGTGGGGCTCACAGGGAAGGAAAGGTATTTTCTCAAGGGCTGAGGCTGCTCAGGCTCTGAACTCGTGGCTTTGACCTGTGCCATCACAGGACCAGGTACCCAAACCAGGAGCCCACCAGGACCAGCACCAACTGCCCAAACCACCAGGACCTGCCCTGAAAGCCTGATTTTGGGGGGATTGGGTGCAATCCCAGTGCCCTGCAGAAAGCTGGCTGTTGCTCAAGACATCTAACACAGAATGGGGAAAACTGTTCTGCACCATGAGCCAGCAAGGACATAGCCCTTGGTCCCGCACCAACCCTGCAGGAAGAGGTCATGGGTGCCACACTCAGCCTTGCAGGGCCCAACAAAGCACATGCAGGGTGGGAAGGATGGCACAAGGCATCATACTGTCCTTTTGGGGCCGGTTTTCTCCTCCTGCTCTGCCACCGAGCCCACCTTGGAGCAAGGGGTGCGATGGGCAAGGGGCAGGAGCAGGGCACGCGTGCGCCCCTCAGCCCGGCCCCTGCCCAGGAAGGGGGAGAACAGGCGCTGCTCTGTGAGTGCTGGGACCAGGGAAGTTCAATAGTTTACTCCCAATATTTGTCTTGGCCGGGCAGCACAGCTCGCTGGAGGAAATGGGGCAGGGGGAGGGCTCCAAACATCCTCTGCATTCCTTGCACCGAAAGCAAAGCCAGCGCTGTGGCACCCGTGCTCGGGGTCAACCAAATGTAAGGCCTTTTGTTTTTGGAAATCCTGCAATAAAACATCCAGGGGTGCAATTTTCCAAAAAGCAGGAGGGGCGAGGGGCTGCGGTCCCAGCCCTCAGCCTCACATGGAAACTGCTCCCTTCTCTGAAAATGTCAAAGCTTTTGCACAAACTCTGCTGACCTGGACACAGCAGCACCCAACGCCTCTGGCTCTGCTGGGGCTCTCCTCAGCCTCCCCCTCCAAAACGGAGCCCTCCTGCCACAGCCCCCCTTGCACAACACTGGCACCAGACCCATCCCGCGACACTGCCGGGAAATGCAGGATCAAATGGAGACCTCCCGCAATCAGGGAACATCAGGGCTCATTCCACTGTGACACTGAGGACAAAAGTGACACCTTTCAAACCCAGCTTCTCAAAAACGAGGTGGCCACAGAAGATGCCCCTTGCCAGGGAGCTGAGCACCCTCCAGCTGCTGATCCCAGGAGAGGGGTTGGGGGTGCTTATCTCCGTCTCAGCAGGGCTGGGGCAGATAAGGGGGTTTGGGGAACACAGTGTGACCCCAGGGCAGCACGGGAGGATCTCCCCCGATAACCCCGAGCCAGCGCCAGGCTCCTGCTGCTCCCGCTGATAAACCCGGGGCGAAGGCGGGCGCGTGGTGCCAGCTGTGAGCTCGGAGCGATCCGTGCCCACGGGAAGGGCTGGCAGGGAACAGAGAGCCCTGGGAAAGCAGGAACAGCCCCAGAGGGGCGTTTGCAAAACCAGAAGATGGATTTGGGTACCCCGCAAAACTCATCAGCCATGCCAAGGTGATTTTTATCCCCACATTCCAGCCCGATCCAGGGTCTCCCGCACAGCCCACTCCAGGACAGGCTCAGCCCCCCGATGCCAGCGCAGCCCTGCACTCGTTCACAGCGGCGAGACAAGAGCAGGGAACTCTTCCAAGCAAAGCCGACTGACTACTCACCCGCTTAGAACTAATTAGGGCTTGTCTTAATTAAATCCTGCTAACCATGAACAACCCCAAGGCCAGAATTAACTGATTTACCTGGGTTGGCCTCTGGCTGCTCACGAGGGACCACAAGCCTGGCACGAGTGAGAGCCAGCCCTGTGCTGGACACAGCGAAGGCAGGAGCTGTCAGGAATTGGGAAGAGCCCCTGCAGACCTGCCCCAAAGCAGAGCATCACTGCCAGGGAATGCCGGTCCAGCCGGCTGGTACAGCCACATTCCCAGGGGTGGGAGCTCAGCCTGACAAGGCTGGAGTGCAGGGATTAGCCCTCCCACCACCTTTTGTGCTGCTCGTGTCTTTAACGGGATTAGTCCCTGTAATTCCCTAAGAGGGTTTAATCACAGAACGTCTGGGGTGAGCAGCGGAGCTCCAGCCGGGGCTGTGGAGGCAGCGATCCCACTTCCAGCAGATGGGGGAGGAGTCTCAGGATGGCATTTGGACACCCACTCATTGCAGCTCCCGGCCCTATTCCTTCCTCGAGCATCCCTAGCAGCACATGGGACAGCTCAGTGCCAGGGCTGGAAGCTCTCCCAAGGGAAAACCCACTGCCAGGCAGTCCAGGTTGTGCAGCCTGGAGGAGAGAAGGCTCCAGGGAGACCTCAGAACCCCTTCCAGTGCCTAAAGGGGCTCCAGGAGAGCTGGAGAGGGACCTAGGACAAGGGATGGAGGGAAAGCACAAGAGGGAATGGTTTCCCACTGCCAGAGGGCAGGGTTAGATGGGATGTCTGGAAAAAGTCCTTCCCTGTGAGGGTGGGCAGGCCCTGGCACAGGGTGCCCAGAGAAGCTGTGGCTGCCCCAGCCCTGGGAGTGTCCAAGGCCAGGTTGGACGGGGCTTGAAGCAGCCTGGGCTGGTGGGAGGTGTCCCTGCCCATGGCAGGGGGAGGAATGAGATAAGCAGAAAGATCCTTTCTAGTCCAAACCATTCCAGGATTCTGTGCCTGCAGAGCAGCTCCTCACACTTCCTCAGCATCTAGAGGGAATCATCTTTCTTACCTTCCTCTTGCTCATAAAACTACTTTTCAATTTGGCTTTCGCACACTCACCACTAGCAAACACCAACCACCAGCTCCTTGTACCTGGAAACAAACTCTTGCAAAACTTTAGTGGGAAAAGAAAGACACTGAGCCAACAAAATCCATGTCTGGATATGGTCTGGGCACAGCAAGGGAACCGAAACACTCGGGGGTCCAGGCAAAAGCTGTAATGAAATTAAACTACAATACGGATCTTGCCAGAAACAACTTGGGGTTTAATTCCTTAATTATAGAGACCTGTGGATTTGGAGGGACCCTTTACTGATTACATGTTTAATTTTTTCTCTCTCCTATTCCAACCTGGAGTCTGCCAACACCACTGCCTGTAAAATCTCTGTATTTAGACAGAGTCAAGGTCTAGGAGATAAAACCAGCTCAAAACAGACCTTCATTTACATCCCGAGCTCTCCACAGTGCTGGGCACACCCTTCCACCTCACCCCTGCAGTCTCCCAGACCTGAGGGCAGGAATGAGGCTCACAGAGGTGATGCCACACATCAGGGCTGTGAGCAGTCAAGGGACGGTGTTTTATGGATTAAAAGGAGCTCTTTAAAACCATTTTGGGAAGTCAGATGTACCTGGCCAGCAGCTGGAAACCCTGGCCCCCTCCAGAACAGGAATCCAAGTTGGAAATCAGCAGCATATGGCACCTTTACTCCATGTGTTTCCATTCCCCATGAGCAATACCAAAACTCCAGCACCCTTTAACCAGGTGGGAGCAGCCCCATGTCCAGGGGCTGGGCAGGAGAAGGTGGGATTCACCCAGACCCACAGCATCACCTGCAGCGCCACCAGCTCTGGGATCAAACCCCTGGAGATGATTTCTCCAGCCACACTGCACAGCAGCACTGGCACAGCCCTGCCTAAACAGCTGGGAGTGTGCAGCGTGTTCCCTCCTCCACAAATCACTTGGGCCTTGGCAATAAACAGGGAATCAAAAAAAAAAAACCACCACCAACCCCAAACCCAATATTGTTTTAAGGTTTCCTCCACCATGACAAGACCACGAGCCCGACCAGGCTGGAGGAGCTCCGAGGGATGGAGCGGAGGCGCAGCGGGGGCTCTGTGCAGCTGCCAGGGCACACGAGGAAGGCCCTGACGCTGCCAGAAGATTTTTAATTTATTCAAAACCATTTAATAGCACTCCTATTGAACAGAACCATTGACAGCTGGCGAGGAGCCCACTCGTGAGCGGGGCTGTTACTGCAGAAAGCTGCTGGAGCCCATCCCTGTGGGCAGAGGGGGCCGGAGCAAGCTGCGCTTCCAACAACTCCCTTTTAATATCAGTTTTCCAATCGTTTCGAGGGCAAGTTTTTGATTACTCGGGGATGCAGAAGGGATCAGCGCCGGCTGGACCACACGCAGCATCTCTCGGTGCCGGCAGCATCCCCGCCTGCAGCCGGGCAGGGGGGTGGGACCAACACCCCCATGCGCTCCTGTCCCCTCCCGGGGCACACTGCCCAGGGGACAGGTGCCCGCTCC